>JAQZBX010000999.1:0-52137 GCA_029593785.1 Cabassous unicinctus | reverse complement strand
TACTTAAGTACAGTGGTAAAAGCAGCATGATACTGGCATATAGATAGACACATAGACCAATGGAACCAAATTGATGGTTCAGAAACAGACTCTCACATCTGTGGTCAAGTGATTTTTGACAAGGTTGTCAAATCCACTAACCTAGGGCAGAACAGTCTATTCAACAAATTGTTTTGGGAGAACTGGATATCCATAGCCAAAAGAAAGAAAGAGGAACCCTATCTCCCACCTTATACAAAAATTAACTCAAAATGGATCAAAGACCTAAATATAGAAGCTGGAATAATAAAGCTCCTAGAAGGAAAACCTAGGAAAACATCTTCAAGATCTGATAGTAAATGATGGATTCTTATACCTTACACCGAAAACATGAGCAACTAAATAAAACATGGATAAATGGGACCTCCTCAAAATCAAACCCTTTTGTGAATCAAAGGACTTTGTTAAGAAGGGGAAAAGGCAGCCCACTCAATGGGAGAAAATATTTGGAAACCACATATCTGATAAGGGTTTGATTTCTTTTCTATATTAAAGATCATATAACTCAACGGTAAAAGAGCAAGCAATCCAATTTAAAAACGGGCAAAACACTTAAATAGACATTTCTCCAAAGAGGAAGTACAAATGGTAAAAAACACATTAAATAATGTTCAATATCACTAGCTATTAGGGAAATGCAAATCAAAACAACAATGAAATATCAGCTCACATCACATAGAATGTCTACTTTTAAAAACAAAACAAAACAGAAAACAAGTGCTGAAGAGGATATGGAGAAACAGAAAGACTCCTTTACTATTGGTGGTGCAGACTCTGTGGAAGACAGTTTGGAGGTTCCTCAGGAAGCTAAATATAGAACTGCCATATGATCCAGCAATTCCTCTCCTTGGGATATATCCAGAAAAACGGAAAACTGACATGAACAGACATTTGCACACCGATGTTCATAGCAGCAATATTCACAATTGCCAAAAGATGGTAACAACCCAAGTGTCCATCAACCAATGAATGGATTAACAATGTGGTTTATACATATGTTGGAATACTATGCTGCTGGAGGAAGAAATGAAATTGGAACACATATAACATGGATGAATCTTGAAGACATTATGCTAAGTGAAATAAGCCAGACAGAAAAGGACAAATAGTGCATGGTCTCACAATATGAGCTAAATACAAAGAATAAATGCATGGAGTTAAAATCTAGAGTATAGGTTATTAGGAGATAAGAGGAGGGCTGCAAAGGAGCACTGATATTCAATGTATGTAGAAGTTTTAACTAACTTGACTGTAAAAGTGTGGAAACGGATAGAGTTGATGGTAACACATTATAGTGAGTGACAGCTGGTTTATAAATGGGATTGTGGCTGAAAAGGGTAGTCTAGGGATGTAAACGTCAATTGAAAGAAAGCTAGAGAATAATCTAGGGACTGAATAACACAGTGAACCTAGAGGTTTATGAGTATTGTGGTTAATAATACAAATGCAAGAGTGTCCTGAGAACTAGAATGGATGTACGCCACTTTTGCAGGGTGGTGGGAATGTGGAGAAGCTTGGGAAAAATACAATTAATGTAATCTATGGACTATTGTTAACAGCGATAGTGTAATATTCTTGCATCAATGCCAAAGGTGTACTGTGTTAATACTTGGGGGGGGTATGGAAAAAATATGCCAAATGTATGCTATAGACCATAGTTAGTGGTAATAGTCTGATGATATTATATCATAATCTGCAACTAATGTTCCATAACTGTGTTGTGTGTTGGTGAAGGGTTGTTGTATGGGATTCCACACATGTACATAATTGTTTCATAAATTCACAACTTCTGTAATAAAAATATTTTTTTAAAAAAAGCGGGTGTGGAGATTTGGGGGGAAAGAGAGGGCAGCATCTTGGCCGCCGAGTGCAAGCTGCTCAACTCTCCTATTCCGCTCTGTCTCTGTCACTGGCATTCTTTAGTTTGCGCCTGTTAAACTGTAAACCCGCTGCCCACCAGCCCCCCAATCCTCCCGTCCAAAGGGTCTTCATTGTGCCGCCACTGTCTGTCCCGAGGTTGGGTGGGCCGGAGTAACTCGGCCCACCCACAGACCCACAGGCCGGGACCATGGAGGATGTGAAGCTAGGGTTTCCCACCCTCCCACAGTGCAAAGAAAATACTGAGGAGTGGACCTATTCTTTGAGATGGGAGATGCAGGAAATTTTAACTGGATTGTTTTTAGGCCCATATTCATCTGCTATGAAAAGCAAGCTACCTATACTACAGAAACATGGAATAACCCATATAATATGCATAAGACAAAATATTGAAGAAAACTTCATTAAATCAAACTTTAGCAATTACATATTTAATCTTGGATATTGCAGATAATCCAGTTGAAAATATGTTTTTTCCCCCATGATTAAAGAATTTATTGATGGGAACTTCCAAACTATAGGAAAAAGTTCTTTTCCGTGGAAATGCAGGAATCTCCAGGAGTGCTGCCTTTTTTATTGCATACATTATGGAAATGTTTGGAATGAAGTACAGAGAGGCATTTGCTTATGTTCAAGAAAGAAGATTTTGTATTAATTCTAATGCTGGATTTGTCCATCAGCTTCAGGAATATGAAGCCATCTACCTAGCAAAACTAACAATACAAATGATGTCACCACTACAGATAGAAAAGTCATTATCTGTCCATTCTGGTACCACAGGCAGTTTGAAGAGAACACATGAAGAAGATGATGATTTTGGAAACAGGCAAGTGGCAACTGCACAGAAAGGTTGACTCAAAGGCAACATTATAGAAGATGTGAATTTCTATTTGGGAAGGAGACAATACTAGAGACAATAATAATGTAAAATGGTAAAAACACAGGTAGTTTCTTTTCAATTATATGTTACTTCTAGACATGTTTCTCTGCAACTTCTTGAGCAACATATTAAGATATTGGACTTCTGCAACTGATAGCATTGGTGGTTTTGCTCGTTTTTGTTTCTGTTTTTTTAATTTATTGTTTTATTGTAAACAAAAGAATTTTGGACTCGTAAAAAGGTATTGTAATAATGCACTTTTCATACATGAAATTGATTTGCATGATATAAAGTTATTATTTTAAACAAAATGCATGTTAGAGGAGATTTGTTTATAAAATTTGGGTAATTTATAACAAAAGAATTTACTGAAATTTGCTAAAAATTCATTTTGTGTTACATATATTGCATTTTAAAAATAGTTTTACAGTTCAGTTTTATGATGGAGCCTCTTACAGAAACATTAAAATAATTCAGGAATCTGCCACATTTTTCTTTTTAGTATAACTCAATACCTTCAATGTCCTTTTATTTTTCTAAGCTCTTCTTGATCCTTCACTAAGTGTATTAAATGAGGTCATTAGCCAACTTTCCTTACTTAAACATGATTCAGTTAATGCTTTCTTTCCTGTTACCTTCCTAATTTGTTTATTCTACTAAAAAAAAATGTTTAATAAACAACAACAACAAAAGAAATATATATATATATATATATTTAAAAGTGAGTGAGACCAGCAACACTAACTCTTTTGTTTGTTTGTTTTTTATACAGCTGGGGGAGGATTTTACCCTTTGGTTCCCCAAGAGTTTTGAATGGGAGCCTCTTAACCCACTGTGCTTCCTATCTCCTGACTGCTCCTCCACCAGGCCTGGATTTTCAGTCAAAACCTCTGGTAAGGCGATCTGGCCATCTCCACTCTGATTCATTGACTGGTTGCACCCTACTTAAATATTTTGATCATCAGACCTGTATGGTCTGCCTAGATTTTCGGCGTATCTTGTTTCTACTCCATTTTCCCACTGTGAGAGGAGCTGAGCACTAAGCTGCAAACTATTGGAGTGAAGACTTATTTTCATTGCCGTATTTCTCCCAAGTCCTTTTCCAATGTAACATCAAACATCATAACATCAAAATTTCAGATAGTTTTCTTTACCTAGGATGTGAATCTACCTATCATAATGAGAACGGAAACTTTCCATAGACTTTATGGCTTTCTCAGTGGTGGTAATGCAATCTTTTTTTAACTCACAAAGATGCATGGATTATAATATTCCAGAAAGACAAGGCCAGTAAAGCATAGTGTCCCTGGTCCTGATGCACACAGGACAGCTACAGAAAAAAGACAAACTGTATTTTCATATTGACATAACTAGAGTTTTATGGCAACTATAGATTTTATGAAATGAAACATAATGAAACAGTGGTCTTACTTTCCATTCATTCTGCTATATTTTTAGGAAGAGAATAAAAGAAGTCCCATGATTATTCATATCATCTTAATAACTTTAAGTGTGTGTAACTAACATCATTTTTGTTCACTAAGAAGTTAGGGATTTTACCATTAGTTTCTGTTCTAAGAGTTTTAAATTAAAATATTCTAAGTAGAAAAATTGTGGAAAATTATTATGTATGATGGGATAGACATTTGCTTTTGAGAGTTTCTGTGCTGCTCAATCTCTTGTCCTGTCTCTCCTGCTGCCATTTACCATAACAAATCTCTGGATTCTTCTTATATTGCACTTTTCTATTATGTAGTTTTACTTTAATTTAAAAGCAAAATGTAAATAAGACTGACTCAGTATTTTTGCAAATGATATTCATTCCTGAATTACGTTCTAAGAATAAGAAGTATAAAAATACAAATAAGTTGGAATATTATGGTTATTAAACCTTTTTAAGAACATCAGCAGGGTATATACTTAACTATTCTTTTCCATATCTTTTATTCAATATGTTTATTCTTTTATTCCTTCCAATTTTTTTAAACAAATCATTTTTATTGATACATGCTAATGGGGCATACAATTTATTCAAAGTGTACAATCAATAGTATTTGGTATAATCACATAGTTGTGTGTTCATCACTTCAATCATTATTAAAGCATTTTCATTACTTCAATAATAATAATAAACAAAAAACAGACAAACAAACAAGAAAATTCTTCACCTCTCAATCCCTCTGTTTTTCCTGCTCTACATAGCTGCTATTTCTGGCAATTCTTGCACAATTATTTAAGCAAGAATGAATAATTATTATTTATTATTAAGCGGTTTTATTGAGATATATTCACAAACCCTATGATTTATCCAAAGTGTATAATCACTGGCTTTTTTTACTGTTAAAAAGTCCTTTATTGTAAGATTGTAAAATAAATAGAAAAATAGATTGAAAGAAATTACAAATTTTAAAAGAGAGTGCCAGGTTAGATTTAATATAATCAATTATAAAAAATAGATAGTATAGCAACAAACCTTTATAAATGCAAATAATAATTCAAATATAATAGAAACTAATTATAACAATTCTAATTTTTTATATTACAGCTCTAACTATTGGACATAATAATCTCTAAGAATGAAATAAATTATTGATTTAGTTATTTAATTTCCATTTAGGCCATAATTTTTTCTAGATAGACAAATTCCTCTTTGGGAATTCTTCACATCTTATTGGAATGAATTACAGCAGATAACAGTTTGCCAACTCATAATTTTATGAGGCAGAAAAAACTCAAAATCTTGTTCAACAGTAATAATGCTAAATCATTATTGATTCAGATAGATTATTTTAATTAAAGAGTATGAATAAGAAAGGGTTAAGGAAAAATGAAGTATCCAAAAATATATATCTCTTCTCCAGTCTTCCTCAATTAAAAACAAGTGTTTATTTTGTATGAAAAAAAAATTATGGACTATAGATCATAGGAATAATTTTCCAGTTGCACTAATTATTGTTCATATACTATAATATTGTTATTTTACATTTATGTGGTCTACTCCAGCTCTTTTTTGGTTACTATTTGCATGGAATAACTTTTTCCAACCTTTCATTTTTAACCTGGTTGTGTTCTTATGTCTGACGTGGATTTCTTGTAGACAGCATGTACAAGGCTCATATTTTTTTTTCCATTCTATCGGTCTATGTCTTCTGATTGGGGGATTCAATCTATTAACATTCAACGCTGTTACTGTAAAGGCATTACTTACTTCATCCATTTTGTCCTTCGGCTCTCTGTTGTCATATCATTCTATTGTCTGTATCCTTATTCTTTGGTTTAAACTTCCTAATAATCGTCATTTCTAAACTCTTCTCCAAATCTCTTGCCCTTGTTTTTTTCCTTTCCAGCTGCAGCACCGCTTTTAATATTTCTTGCACGTCTGGTTTCTTGGTAACATATTCTATCAGTTTTTGTTTGTCTGTGAAGACTCTGAACTCACCCTCATTTTTAAAGGACAGCTTTGCCAGATTACAGACTTCTTGGCTGGCAGTTTTTCTCTTTGAGTACCTTAAATACATCATACCACTTTCTTCTCTCCTCCATGGTTTCAGCTTTTGGCTCTTTCTCCATTGTTTTTCTGAGAGCATTCAGTTCTGCCTGTTAGTCCATCGCCATCTTCCCACAATCCTCCCCCAATTTTATTTTGTGATTTCCTTTATCCCATACACCATGCCCTTAAAATGTTTTCAAGTATATTTATTCTATTCTGTTAATAATTACCTAATATAGTTCAGACATGCTTATTTATTCCATTTAATGAAATAAAACACATCTGTAATGTACCTGTATTTTTATTGTCCTTTGTTGTAGTTTGCTAGGCTGCCAGAATGCAAATGTACTTGAAATGGGATGGTTTTTGTAATGGAAATTTATTAAGTTATAAGCTTAAGGTCTAAATCACAGCACCATCAGGCGATGCTTTCTCCCCAAAGACCAGCTGCTGGTGATCCTAGACTCCTCTGTCACAGGGCAAGACACATGATGGTGTCTGATAGTCTCTACTCTGTGATTCATTGCTCCAGCTTCTGGCTTCCTCTGGCTTTCTCTCTGTTCCTGTGGTTTTCTCTCTCCCTCTGTCTGCGTCTCCATCTTCATCCTGTTTATAAAGGATTCCAGTAAGAAGATTAAGACCCACCCTGAGTCATGCCTTACTGAAGTAATCTAATGAACAGACTCTTAACTGAAGTAACCTAATCAAATGGTTTCATTAGCAAGGTTCACACCCACAGGGATGGATTAGCTCTAAGGACATGATTTTTCTGGTGTCCATAAAAGCCTCAACCTACCATATCCTTTTTTTCTAAGGTTAGCTTTGTTTTGAAGCTCCTTCTTTATTCTGGCTGTCTATTCATTGAAACTATGTTGGCTATAGTTTATCTGAGAGTATACAGAATTATTTGTCTGAGATCATCCCATATTTCTTGAATTCTTCTTTTGCCATGTGTTCCAACTGTATTCTGCTAATTTTCTTTTTTTTTTCTTTTTTACCCTGCCTCTATGCATGGCTTTTGGATGAATAATTATTGTTAAATAGCATTATCTATGAGTTAAAGAACTAGCATGGATATTATAACAAGTAAGCTGGAGCCATCTACATTTCTATTTTAGTTTGCTGCCTCTCTATCCCACAATATATAAATGCAGTTTTTCAACACATGTTGCGCACACTATAGCCCCTTCTTTGTCATTGATCTTCCAATTGGGATCCGGTAGTCACTGTCTTAGGATCTAGTAGTCACTGTCTTCCCTTTTCTTCTAAACCCTGGAGCAGTACCCAGAGCAAAGAACCTACTTCAGAATTAGGGCAATTTACCTGGGATCTGAGGAAATAGGTGCTGCCCTTTGACAGTCTCCCTCATGTGGAGGAGATTTTACAAGTTTGAAGATATGATCTATAATTTTGACTGTATTCATTTTTGTTTAAGATAAAGTTTTTATTTTTCTTTTCATTTGTTTTTAAAGGATAGGAGTGGATTAAAACAGTCTTTACTAGAAGATTGCCCAGCAACTAACATTAATTCAGGAAATTCTATACATATTTAAATTCAGGCATGTAGAAATCACATACTATTAAAGCAATCACCCTATGAAGAGAGTTAGCAACAGAGATATAATTGTCCATGCATAATATAAAATCCTATTGATTTTATTATTTCTTTAGCCAATATGGCTAATTTAGAATAATTTCATTTATTTATTAGTCAAATACTAATTGAGCAACTCTACTTGCCATATACTTAACTGGATGCTGTGTTAAGTCACAAAAACAACACTGTGTATATAATTAACACCACTGAATCGTATGTTTGAATTTGGTTCAGAGGGAGAAATTTTAGGTTGTTTATATGCTACCAAAATGAATAGTTAAAGAAAACAGAGCTGTCCAATACAAACAGTGAACCTTAATGTAAACTAAGGATTATAGTTAATAGTATAAATATAATAATATCATTTGATCAGTTATAACAAAGGTACCACACCAATGAAAATTGCTAACAATAGGGAAAATTGCGGGAGTGGGGACATAAATGGAAACTCTGTATTTTCTGCATGATTTTTCTATAAACCTTATAACTTCATTAATTTAAATAAAAATAAAGAAAAGAAAAGAAAAGAAAAAACAAGGCATAGGCCCTGAACTTGAAGATTTTAAATGTCATTTTGGTAAATTACTGAAATGCATATATCTATGACTATGAAATGTTATGGTTTTGGGGTAAGAAAAAGGTGAGAATTCTTATCACATATGTTGTTGCTTGTAGCTTTAGCTTAAGGAAAAGAGTGAATTTATATCATAAATGGTGTTACTAGTGACATAGGTATATATAAATCAGAGAATAAATCAGGATAGAAAGGTAACTTAAAAATAGGAAACACATGACAATACATTTATATGCACTAGAAATATGCTCAGGATATTAAAAGCCAGTACCTACTGGGCAGATGCCAGGAACTTCATATGAAAACAAACCAGTAGTACCTCAACTGAGATGAAGAACACAAGAATGTGGAGCTGATGCCGGAGGAAAAGAGTGGAAGGAGATTTGTTGGGACACCCTGGGAAACAGACACACTGCAGGCTAAGTAAAATTAACATCATCTATTTTTAACTAGAAGAAATAGGCTAACTGTTACAGATGTTGTAATCAACAAACATGTGTATCATGTAAAACTAGGTTCCTATATGTCTTTCAACATCATGTCAAATTTCAAGACAAAAGGTAACCTCCCAAAACTAAAAAAAGGAAAAACTGAAATTTCTTAAAAGAAAAATAAAAGACCAGAATTTAATTTATAACACACTGCAACAGTTCTTAAAATTCTCTCTCTATTCTGCTCTTTCAATATTTAACAGATGGATGATGCCCTCCTCACCCCTTCCAGACTCCCTAAATCTTCCTGTGGATACCCCTGCCCAGCAGGCTTCATCTCTCATCTCTCACTCCTCCCTTGCCTTCACACAATATACCTTTCTGATGTAGATTTCTGTCTGCAATGCAAATTTAAGTCTTTCCAGAAACTCTGGTACTTTGCTTAGTTCATTACTTCTTTCAGCACAGCAAAATGTTCACTTATTAAAGATATCTCAGTAGCTGAAGGAGGGAGAAAAGCATTTCAATGTTACTGGTCCTGTCACATAAGTAGCCAGGGTTTCTTGAAACACAGATCTTTGAATGATGCATAGTTAAAAAATGCCTTTCTATTTTGACCAACAAAGTAATACATGACATTCTGAATTATGATTATCTGATAGCCAAATATCCTGTGATTTTTGTTCCTACATTTTTATATATGTTAATTGTTCATAGGAATTTTGCATGTCGTAAAGAAAAAAGAAAAGAAAGGGTCTTGATCTGTAAGTGATGCTTTCTTGCCACATGTGAAAAATGATGCCTCAGTAGGGTCCTCAATTTATTCAAGACAGAAATATTGTAAACAGTTGGCAATTTTAATAAAAGAGTTTTTTTTTAACATTTTAATGACTAGATTATTGATTTCAATTTAGAATATTAAAAATGTTTAGTGCACATCATCTTGTTAAATGGACACAAAGCAAAAAGAACTAAAGCAGTTAGTGTGCATGTATATACATATAAAGCTACAAATATCCATCTGTATTAATATTCCTCAAACTTTCTTCCCTACTTGGCATAAAAAGCCTTCCAAATTTGACTTTCTCATCTTTTCTATCATGTCTTCCCCTGCTTACCCCCTTTTCCCCACCATTCTTCCCTAAGTGATTTTCTAGCTTTATTACATGGCTTTGCTCTGCTTGTTTCTTCCTCTTACTATTTTCCACCTGCCTAAAATAACCTTCCCACCCCTCTCCACCGAAACAAAATAAACTGAAAAACCACTGCAAGTATTTCTAAGTCCAATACAGGTACACTTTATGAAAATGTCTCTTCTTCCTCCAATATCACTCAAATTTTATGAAAGCTTTTGAAAGACATTTGATTTGGAACATAATCACAAATAGGTAAGAAATAGAACATAGCCTCTTAGCTTATCAAGTATCTTTCCAAAACGCACTCATTTTAATGGATGTCACTCAAGCTTGGAACTACTGACTCAGAACTGTATGCATAGTTAAGTTTATTGATTTAACAAGATTGGTTGTCTGGTTTGTTGTGGCTGACAGCAGATTAGAAGGTCTCCTGATTGTTTGACGTAAGGAGCTGTAACAAAGAAGTAAGAGATAAGAGAGGTGGATCACCAATTAGGAATCAGTCTGTGTACTGCAAATACTCTTAAATATCTTACAAGCTCCTGAGGGCATCCCTTTATGGAGGTTGATTCTATAATGGATGTTGACAGTGATGACTGAGAGTTATAAATTCAAAAGTAGATATTATCAATATCTTGTTTAGAAATACATAAAGCATACCATAAAAACAGAATTATGAAATCATATACAGTATTAGGAAGATCATAATCTAATCCACTGCAACAATTTCTTCTTTATCATTTTGACATCCTTTCTCCTCTTGAACACCTCACAAGTCAGCTTATTCCATTGTTGGTCAGGTCTAAATTAAAATATATCCATTCTTAATATTGAATGGAACCTTGCCATTCTCTAAAATAACATAATTGATCCTAGTTCTTTATGAATCAACCATGAAAATAAATGCTTTTTCATCTAAATGACAGCATTTTAAACCTTTAAGAGTTTTATCTGCTTTAAGAAATATGTTATTTCTTCAGTAAACTTTATTAGTTTCCAGAATAATTTTCCCCAGTGTCTTTGACTGTTTCTACTACATAATTTTCAGATGAATTTATCATCCTAGTTTCGCTCTTCTATATAAATTCTAGTATGTTACGATCCCCTTTAAAATGTAACCTCCAATAATCTCAGTTTTGCAGATCTGGTCTGAAATGAAGGGCAAGTACTTCTTGATCTGATTAATACAGTTGTATCTGAACTTAAATGGTTTTATTCACTTAATTTTACCAAATATAATACTTTTCACTTTGCAATATAATTATTATTTTTCATATTTATATCTTTAATAGGCTCAACTTCTCTATGGCACAAGCTATATTTTACTCATTTTTTATGTACTTTGCATGAACTAGACATTTGAAAAATATTGTTTGAAGTATGTGTGAATATTTGAACCACCTAACAAGAATATGTTTATTTTAGTAGTTGCCTTCTACTATTCATTTTATGCTGTCTATGAAATTTTTAATGTATGTTTCAAGGATTTTAAGTTAAGCATTTTCTATCTGATCCTGAATTTGCAAAATGCATTTTGAATAAAAAATATAACTCTATATTTACTATTAATTAACACTTCTGAACTTTCAAAACTGAAATTATGTAAAAAATTTTGACACCAAAATTGCCAACTAGTATCTTTAGTACAATGCAGGTTTTCTCCACAATTATATTGATTTATTAAACAAAAGTTGAATATAGTTACATCTTAAATTTATGAGATCTCTTTGTAACTATAAGTCCTTATTTTAATCACTCCACAAGCATATGACAAACAAGTTGAAATAAATTCAATTATATGATTTTCATAGTATGTATTTTCAGGAAAAGATTTTATCATATGACATATATCATAGATTTAATAATACATAATTTATAGAATAAAATAAGATGAAATATTTAAAATAGCAAGAGGAATATGAAAAAGAATAATTTATATACTAATAGTTATAGCTTTGTAAGACCAAGATTATACTTACAGAATTACTCTATTAAGTTTCTATTCAGTTTATAAAAGCCTAGACATTTTAAACAATCATTGCTACTTGTTTTCTGTTAAAGTAGTGTAGATTTGATAGACATTTTGACCTAATTTTGAAAATGTGTGGGAGACTGAATATATTGCCATTTATCTTTTGGTAAATTTCTATATTCCATTTTCCATTTAAATAAACTTTTTTTCTTGCGTGAAAGATTGTTTTACACTCAACTGATCTTACTATGATACGGTATAAATTGGTTATCGTTCATATTAATGCCTTCCTCTTTAACAACATACAACTACTTAGCTATTTGAAATGCTATTAATGCGATGCTTAGAGACTATTATCTAACACTTAATGAAACTTTACTTTGAAAGAATGCTCTAAATGTTGGTTCAATCTGCAGACATAGAGAAAATAAACCTCATATTGTTTTTAAAAATCCCTCACAGAAAAGTTTTCCCTGAAATCAGAGGACACGAAAGGTTTCCTGGGAAACAGAGAAGTCTCCCTACTGATTCACTCAGGTTGTCTGTTATCCAATGACCTCTCCCTAATTGGGGGAGGAGCCAAGAACAAAGAGTAAAGGAAGATAGCAGCTGGATCAGATAAGAGAAAACTGGAGAAGACAAAGGCATGGAAAACAGAATTGGAAAACTTGAAGCCAGACTTATCTATTTAAAAGCTAAACTTCATACTCCTGAGAAGCCCTTCTGTGTCTAACTTAGACACAACAAAAATTTCCACCTCTATGCTGTCTTTTTCCTGCTATAAACTGTTAGAGAATGGACATCATAAAAAGCTTTTTGCTCCAATCCATCTATACCCATCCCTACATGTTTTTTTTTTATCGTTGTGATTTTATAAAGTATCATTATTTTGACAAAGAAATAGCCACCCATCCACAAAATCAGAAATTAATTGCCATCTGTCAGAGTTCAACAATCCTAGCCACCTATATGTGCATTCATAATTTCACTTTTAAAAATGTAAGCCATTTAAGAATCATGGTGCATTTGATTAAATAAACAAACAAGCATAAAATTCAAAATATCTTGCTAAAAACAGTGATTGAGATGTACTTAATGACTAAAACTGATATGTAAAATTTTCATTCTTTCTTGACACATTAAAAATAACAATTCCATGATTAAACTATAAGTTTTAATTTATGTATTAACGTTTATTTTAGAATTCTAAATTCCATAATTGAGATTTTCCTTAAAATTTCATAAGCAAAATATAACAAATTACTTGATGTAAAAATCTTCCTTTTCCTACAGATCTTCAGACAAATTATGAAAAAAATCATGTCTTTTGAGATATACCATTGTTGATAGTTTCTACTTGAGATAGTTCCCATATCACTAGTATTTCCTTTTACATCAAATATATATATATAGTAGGAAGATGGCATCAGATTAAGCAGGCAGGGCCCAACTTTCTCACAAAAACAATGGAGAAAGAGTCAAAAGCTGTCCGAGGGACCTGCTTTGGGAGTCTGCAGACCAAGACAGTGCTTCACAACTCCCATGAAGGTGAAGGACAGGGAGACAAAAAACCCAGAACACCGAACAAGAGTTCCCAAACCCCCACGGTGGCCTGGAAGGGCTCCCTTCCCCAACACCCAAAATAGTAAGCTGGGATAAAACCCCTGACTTACTGCAGCTGACTGAGAGGGAAACAGACTTCTTCCTCACTGTCAGCTGTTACAAGGGAAAAGGAAAGGCAAGTCAGGAAGCTTTCTTCAGTGAATTTGGCCAGCAGAGCCCACTTTGAAATTTGGCTCTGGCCAGACCAAAACAAAGGAAAACAGGGATCAAAAGAAACACTTGCGTGGAAAGGTGCACCAATGGGAGCCCTCTTCTGACTGGTCTGGAAATTGCATGAACCAAAACAGCTTTTGGTACTTTCTGAACCCTAACTCCTGGGAGAAAATCTATACTCCATTAGTGAGTCACTGGCATGATTTTGATAACTTAAGCTGGACAATTTTAAAGACTTAAAACAAGTTTAATCAAATATCAAGAAGAACTGTGAAAAATAATTCAATGGGCAAGAGATAGAAATTGACCTTCAGACTAAATTCACCAACACATTCAGATGCCTAGACATCAGAAAAAAGTTACAAGCCTTACTAGGAAACAGGAAGAGATGGTCCAGCCAAAGGAACAAGCCAAATATCCTGAAGGGATACAGGATTAATACATTTGATCAATGATAATCAAACAACTCTCCTAAATCAATTCAAAGACTTGAAAGAAAATATGGCTAAAGAAATAAAGGATATTAAGAAGACACTGGCTGAGCATAAAGAACAAATTGAAAGCCTGCAAAGAAAAATAACAGACCTTATGGGAATGAAAGTCACAATGGATGAGATTAAAATACATTAGAGATACATAAGAGCAGATTTTAATTGCTTGAAGATAGAATTAGTGATTTTGAAGATAGAACAACTGAAATGGAAAATACAGGAGAACAGAAAGAGAAAAGAATGGAAAAGATGGAACAGGGTTTCAGGGAATTGAATGACAATGCAAAATACACAAATGTTTGCATTATTTGTTTCCAGAAGGAGAAGAGAATAGAAAAGGTGCAGAAAGAATATTTGAGGAAATAATGACCAAAAACTTCCCAACCCTTATGAAGGACATGAGTAACAAATTTCAGGAAGGACAACACACCTGAAACAGAATAAATCCGAATAGACCTACCCCAAAACTCCTAGTATTCAGAATTACAAATATCAGAGATAAAGAGAGGATTATGAAAGCAGCAAGAGAAAAGCAAAACATCACATACAAGGGAAACTTGATAAGATTAAGTGCAGACCTTTCATCAGAAACTAGGGAGAAGAGAAGAAAGTGGTATGATGTATTTAAAGTATTTAAAGAGAAAAACTACCAGCCAAGAATTCTGTATCTAGCAAAACTGTCCTTCAAAAATGAGGATGAGTTCAAAGTCTTCACAGACAAACAAAAAATGATAGAATATGTTACCAAAAGTCCAGAATTACAAGATATACTAAAGGGAGTGCTGTAGCTTGAAAGGAAAAAACAAGGGGAAGAGACTTGAAGAAGAGTATAGAAGTGAAGATTATTAGGAAGAGTAAATTAAAGGGTAAAAAGACAGATAATAGCACAATATGAAAACAGAAAAACAAAGGACAAAATGGATGAAGTAATTAATGCCTTTACAGTAATCACATTGAATGTTTTTTCAATTTTTTTTTTTTAAAGATACTTAGGTTATATAAATGTTACACAAAAAAATATCAGTATTCCCATATGTCACACTCTCCATACCTCCCACACCCTCCCACAGAAACAACATCCTTCATTAGTGTGGCACATTCATTGCAATTGATAAAAGCATCCTGGGGCATTGCCACTGAGCATACATAGTTCACATTGTAGTTAACACTCTCTCTCACACAATTCTGCAGACTATGGGAAGATATATAAAGGCATATGCAATGCCATTCAGGATGATTCCCAAGTCCCAAGAAAGCTCCCGCATTACACCTGCCTTTCCCTCTCCCTGCCCCCAGAGCCTCCAGTGGCCACTGCCTCCACATCAATGTTGTATTTTCTTCCATTGCTAGAATCACAATAAGTCTATAGTATAATACCAGTAAGTCCACTGTAGTCCATAGTTCATTCCCCAACCCTGAGGATTCTGGGATGGTGATGTCCGCTCCATCTCTAAGTGAGAGGGGGCTTCAATCCCATACAGCTGATGGATGGGACTCTCTTGCTTGGAGTTGTAGGCACTCTTGTTTCCTTGGTATGCTGATTGCCAATCCTCACCTCCTTGTTAGTTGTCCTGGGTGAGTCCAGTGAAATGAAGAGTAGGTGTTACAACTCTGCTGAGGCTCAGAGCCCAGCTGCCACATGAACAGCCAAAATATTCCAATCTCTTGTATGTACACCTGCAAACCCCAACACCAAGTATAGGTTTAAATGGAAGGGACAGATGAGCCATGTGTAGGGAAGCCATAACTGAGTCCAACTCTGTCACTCTCAGGAGCACAAACTCCAAAGTAGGGCCCACTGGCAAAGCACCAAACTCCAGAGCTATAGTGTCCATAGGACCTGGGTGTCTCCAGAGCCCTCAGGAGCCCAACTATTTGGGGTAGCATCCACTTTGGCAGTCTATGAGGTCCTGCTGAGACGTGCATAAGCGTTACCTCTGGGATGACCTCCCTACTAACTTTGAAGTCTCATTTGTCTTTACTTTTTAACCCTTTTATTCGAGGTCTTTTTCCAGTGCATTGGTAGTTGGTGCTTGGTAGTAATCCCTTGTTGCCAGGGAGGCTTATTCCTGGGTGTCATGTCCCATGTTGGGGGGAAAGTAATGCATTTATTTGCTGAGTTTGGCTTACAGAGAGGCCACATTTGAATAACAAGAAGTCTCTCAGGAGGCAACTCTTAGGGACCCCACAACACTAGGCTAAGTTTCAATTTCAAGAGCAAGGCTCATAAGCATAGCTGTCAATATCAAGGGCCCATCAATGGACCATCGTCCTTCACCAGTCATTGCCCCTGCACTTGGAGGACTGTTACGCTCCATTAGAGATTGTGGCAAGGCTCTCCAGGGTGGGAATTGCATATTCTCTTGGTTATTGTGTGAGTCTCCACCCACTGTGACAATACCCTGTGAACACTTGAACATATTTATATACCTTGTATGTATGCCCAGGTGAACTTCCTCCCATGTATCCCCCATCACTGACACCCCACACCGATAATCCTCCCCTGCCCTAGTTGTAAGCCTTGTGTGACACAAAGCTTCTTCAAAAATGAAGCCAATAAAATAACCAAATACAATTAATAGGAAAATGAAATAATAATGATAGGCTTAAATATTAGAAACACATAAAAATTTTTAAAACCTAAAAATAAAATAAAATAAAAAGATTAGGATATTAAGAAATAATGAAAAATATTTAAAAAGTTTTTTGACATTTTGCCTTTCATCTCTGTAATATCTGGTGTCCTATATGTACAGTGACATTTTCTTCCATTTATTCCCCAGTGTCTTACTTTTTTTCATTTTGTTTTCAAAGAAATTTTAGGTCACAGTAAAGTTGCATACAGAATACAGGAGACTCCCATATACCCAACATCCTCCCCCATTTCCCCCTTCCCATATTTATACCTTTTTACATGTGGATGGTACCTTTGTTAAAACTGATATGGTTAGTAGTAGCTACTAACCATGGTCAATGGTTTACATTATGGCTTAAAATTAGACCATAAATTTTGATGATATTTAACGTGGCTTGTGTCCATCATTGCAAGATCATATACAACACTTCCATTGCCCACTAAATACCCCCTGTTTCATCTATTCTATTCCCCCCTCTGCCTCCCCTCAGGGTCCACAACAACCCCCTGTCTTCACTCCTTAGATGACAAGATTCATAGTTACTTGCAACAACAGTGGTTTGTCCTCCCCTATTAGGAGCTGCCCATGCTCTTGAGAGACTCCTGCCCCTCTGTTTGTGAACATATCGGTCCTCCCCAGGATGGGAGTCCAACTCTTTCCCACTCACTATGTGGGTCTCCACCTACTGATACAACACATTATGACAAAATGATCACTCACACACTCCCTAGTAGCCTGCTCCAGGTGTGCCCTGTCCCGAATGCCCCCTGCCATCCAATACCCTAAACCAGTAACCCTTTCTAGTCATATTGCCATAAAAGCATTCCCAACTTTGTACTTTCAAAAACATACCTGCCAATCGCCAGTGCTCACCTGGTCTCCCTCCCAACCCTTTCCCCAGTTCCCTGGACCTTCCAACCCACCCTTCCCAATCTACCCACCTGTCAAACCTGCACCGCCCAACCCAATAATATAACTACCCTCCTGTCATACCCCTTCAATGCGCAACTACACACTTTCACCTTATCATAGATTACATCTGTATGGGCATTGGCTCACAAACTTCTTCTTTTCTATTTCCTGTAAACCTATCTTCCAGAAAATAGCTCTCTGAGTCTGCTCAATTTGCTTAATCCATATCAGTGAGGTCATGTAATATTCATCCTTTGATGCCTGGCTTGCTTCACTCAACATAAGATCCTCAAGATTCACCCATGCTATCCTATGTGTTAGCACTGTATTCCTTCTTACAGCTGAGTAATATTCCACTGTGTGTATGTACCAAATTCTGTTTATCCATTCATCTGTTGATGGGCATTTGGGTTGATTCCAACTTTTGGCAATATTGAATAATGCCACTATGAGCATGGGTGTGCATATATATGTTCTTGTCTTTGCTTTCAATTCTTCTGGGTATATACCCAGCAGTGGAATTGCTCGATCATATGGCAGTTCTATAGTTAGTTTTTTGAGGAAATGCCAAACTGTCCTCCACAATGGCTGGACCATTCTACCTTCCCACCAGCAGTGGATGAGGTTTCCCGTTCCTCCACATCCTCTCCAACACTTGTATTCCTCTGTTTTTTCATAGCCGCCAGTATAAGGGATATAAGATGATATCTCATTGTAGTTTTGATTTGCATTTCCCTAATAGCTAGTGACGTTGAACATCTTCTCATGTGCTTTTTATCCATTTGTATTTCTTCCTTAGAGAAGTGTCTTTTCAAGTCACTTGCCCCTTTTTTGAATGGGTTGTTTTTCTTTTTATTTTTGAAGTGTAGGATTTCATGATATATGCTGGATATTAGTCTCCTATCAGATATATGGTTGCCAAATATTTTCTCCCATTGGGTAGGCTGCCCTTTACTTTCATGATAGCCTCCTTTGAGGTGCAAAAGCTTTTAATTTTAATGAGCTCACATTTATCTATTTTTTCTTTTGCTGCTTGTGCTTTTGGTGTGAAGTTCATGAAACCATTCCCTATTACAAGGTCCTGTAGATGCTTCCTTACATTATCTTCCAAGGTCTTTATGTTCTTGGCTCTTATATTCAGATCTTTGATCCCTCTTGAGTTGATTTTTGTATAAGGTGTGAGATGGTGTTCCTCTCTCATTCTTTTGGATATGAATATCCAGTTCTCCAAGCACGATTTGTTGAAGAGGCCATTCTCTCCCAGTTGAGTGGGCTTGGTGGCCTTGTCGAATATCACATAACTGTATATGCAAGGATCTATATCAGAACTCTCAATTCGGTTCATTTTTGTTATGACTGTGCTTGTGCAAATACCGTGCAGTTTTGACCACTGTAGCTTTGTTGTATGTTTTAAAGTCAGGTAGTGTGTTTCATCCAATTTCATTTTCCTTTTTCAATATGTCTTTGGCTATTTGGGGCTTCTTACCATTCCAAATAAGTTTTGTAGTTAGTTTTTCCAATTCATTAAAAAATGCTGTTATTTTTATTGGGATTGTATTAAATCTGTAGATTAGTTTAGGTAGGATAGACATCTTAATGATGTTTGGTCTTCCTATCCATGAACAGGGAATATTTTCCATTTATTTAAATCTTCTTGATTTCCTTTAACAGTGTTGTTTAGTTTTCTGTGTATAAGTCATTTACATCTTTAGTTAAATTTATTTCTAGGCATTTGATTCTTTTAGTTACTATTGTAAGTGGTATTTTTTTTCTTGATTTCCTCTTCAGATTGCTCATTATTTTTGTTCAGAAATGTTACTGATTTTTGCGCATTGATCTTATAGCCTGTGACTTTACTGAACTCATTTATAGGTTCAGGGCTTTCTATTTATAGGCTCATGTTGTCTGCAAATAGTGAAATTTTTACTTCCTCCTTTCCAATTTGAATGCCTTTTATATCTTTTTCTTGCCTCAGTGCTCAAGCAAGTACTTCTAACACAATATAATATAGGAGGGGTGATAGTGGGCATCCTTGTCTTGTTCCCAATCTTAGAGGGAAAGCTTTTAGGACTTCACCATTGTATATTATGGTAGCTGTGGATTTTTCATATATATCCTTTAACATGTTCAGAAAGTTTCCTTCTACTCCTATCTTTTACAGTGTTTTTATCAGGAAATGGTACTGTATTTTATTGAATGGTTATTCTGTGTCTATAGAGATGATCAAGTGATTTTTTTCTTTCATTCTGTTTATGTGGTATATTACATTGATTTTCTTATGTTGAACCGTCTTTGCATACCCAGGATAAAACCCAGTTGGTCATGGTGTATAATTTGTTTGTTGTGTTGTTGAATATGATTAGCAAGTATTTTGTTGAGGATTTTGGCATCTAAGTTCATTAGATAGATTGGTCTGTAATTTTCTTTTTTGTGACATCTTTGTTTGACTTTGGTATTAGAGTAATGTTGGCATCATAGAATGAGTTAAGCAATGTTCCTTCTACTGCTTTTTGGAAGAGTTTAAGCAGATTGCTCTTAGGTCTTTCCAGAATGTTTGGTAGAATTCACCTGTAAAGCCATCTGGTCCTGGGCTCTTCTTAGTTGGGAGGTTTTTGATGACTGATTCTATCTCTTTACTTGTAATTGGACTGTTGAGTTCATCAATTTCTTCTTTCATCAGTGTAGGCTGCTTGAGAATTTCTAGGAATTTGTCCATTTCCTCTAAATTATTCTTCTTGTTGGCATATAATTTTTCTAAGTATCCTCTTATGGTACTCTTTTTTTTCTGTGGCATCAGTAGTGGTATCCCCTTCCTCATTTCTTATTTTGTGTATTTGCATCATCTCACTTTTTTTCTTTGTTAGACTAGCTAAGGGTTTGTCAATTTTATTGATCTTCTCAAAGAACCAGCTTTTGGTTTTGTTTATTTTTTCTAGTGCTTTCTTATTTTCTATTTCATTTAGATCTGCTCTAATCTCTGTTATTTCCTTCTTTCTACTTCTTTGGGGTTAGTTTGTTTTTCTTTTTCTAATTCCTCCAGGTGTCCAGTTAGGCCTTCAATTTTAGCTCCTACTTCTTTTTGATATATGCATTTATGGCTATGAATTTCACTCTCAGTACAGCTTTTTTCTGTATCCCATAGGTTTTGATATGTTGCATAGTCATTTTCATTCATTTCAAGGTAGTTATTGATTTCTTTTGAGATTTCCTCCTTAACCCACTCTTTGGCTTAGAGTGTGTTGTTTAACTTCCATATCTTTATTCCTAATCTGGTTCTCTGGCCCTTACTGATTCCCAGCTTCATTCCATTGTGCTCAGAGAAATTACTTTGTACAATTTCAATCTTTCTGAATTCACTGAGCATTTTTCTGTGGCCTAACAGGTCATCTATCTTGAAGAATGTTCCATGTGCACTCAAGAATAATGTATATCCCACTGTATTTTGGTGTAGTGTTTTGTATATGTCTATTAGATCCAGATCCTTTAATATATTATTCAAAGTCTCTGTTTCTTTATTGATTCTCTGTCGAGATGTTTTGTCTAATGGTGATAATGGTGTATTAAAGTCCCCCACTATGTTTGTAGAGGCATCTGTTTCTCCACTTAGTTTTTCCAGTGTTTGCCTCATGTATTTTGATTCTCCCCAGTTAGGTGCATAAGTGCTCATGATTGTTCTTTCTTCTTGAAAGGTTACTCCTTTTACTAATATATAGTTTCCATCTTTGTCTCTTACAAAAGTTTTGCGTTGAAAGTCTGTTTTGTCCAATATTAGTATAGCTACTCCCACCCTTTTTTTGATTGTTGTTTGCTTGTAAGAATGTTTTCCAGCCCTTCACTTTCAGCCTCCTTGTGTCCCTGAGTTTAAGGTGGGTTTCTCGTACACAACATATAGTGGGTCATATTTCCTTATCCTTCTGCCAATCTGTTTGACAATTATAGGTCCTGGAGTAGGCCTGTTGGGCTTTATATTGTTTGGGGTGCACTGTGCTTCCTTAACATGTACATCTATCTCCCTTCCTTCTCCCTCTGGGATGCCTATAATGCATGTGTTTGTGCATTTTGTGTTGTCATTCAAATCCCTAAACCCTTGCTGGATTTTTTTCTATCTTTTTATTTATCTGTTCTACTATCTGTATGATTTTAAATGTATTGTATTCCACATTGCTGATTCTTTCCTCTGCCTGTTCAAATCTGCTGTTTTGTACTTCCAGTGTATTTTTGATTTCTTGGATTGTGCCATTCATCACCATCATATCCGTTATCTTTTTATAAATGTTTACAATTTCCTCAGTATGTTCTCCCAGTGTCTTCTTAATATCCTTAATCTCTTCCTTCACTTCATTAAGTTGGTCCATGATATTTGTTTGGACAGCTTTGATTAGTTGTTCAATGTTCTGCATATCTTCCTGGTTTTTAGTTTGTTCATTGAACTGGGCCATGTCTTCCTGTTTCTTAGTATGGTTTGTAATTTTTTGTTGCTGTCTGGTCATCTTTTTATCTTGATGGGTTTCAGTTGATTAGCCTCTCTCTTTACTCTAAGGTTTTATTTAGTTGCTGTTTGTGTATGTGTGTTAAGTTTTCTCTTTAATACTTTATTCCTCTTATTCTATTTCCTTGCTGTTGTCTATGTTCCCATCATGGAAAAAATTAGGGTCAGAGAAAGTGAAAGAGATAAGAAAAGAAAAAGGATAATAGTAATAATAATAGCAATCATTAGAAGAGGAACCACATAAGACCTTGGAAAATGAATATTTAACTCATTTAAATGTAAGCAGTGTAGATTAATAGGAATAAAAAAGTGGAGTACCAACAATTAAATGGGAAACCAAATAGAGAATAATATATAGAATGAATTAAAATGCCAGAATGATTAGGAGTGATGGAAAGAGAAAAGAAAATACAAAAAGAAACAAAGTTAATATAAAGAAAACAGGATAGATGAGATAGAAATAAAAACCAGAAAAATTAGAACTAAACAAAGAAAGGTGGAATGTAAGAACAACAACAGAAAGCAGAAGAGAGAAAGACAAAAAATGAAAAGAGATAGCATTGGTACACAAAATTAGTATACAGAGAAAAGAGGAAATCAAGGAAGAGTAGACACAGCAACCACAAAACAAGCCAGCAGCACCTTGAGAAATTTATCTCTTTGTCCAGCTCCCTTCATATCAATGCCCTAAAGCCTTCTGCTCTGTAGGTTCCCAAAAGAGCTCACTTGGCAAGATCTTGCCCCCACTCAGCTGTTTTTTGCGAGAAGATTTGACTTATGTTCCTTTGAACAACACCAAAAAAAATAGTACCAGAGAAAAGGAAAGAGATAGGAAGACAAAAAGCATAATAGTAATACTAACAGTAAAATGTAGGAGAGTAACCGTACAAGACCTAAGAAATTGAAAAATTAACACGAGTAAGAAGCACAAAAGAAAAAGATTAGGAAAGCGGAATAGAAACAATGAAACAAAAAGAGAACAGAGAAAAATATATAGAACAAGTTAAAATGCTGTAATGGCAAGAAAAGGGGAAAATAAAAGAGAAAAAGAAAAAGTAAAAATGAGAAAGTAAACAGAGAAAAAAGGAGAAATCGAGAAATACAAACAAAAAAAAATTGGAGACAAAATAAAAGAGGTGAAAAGAAAGAACAACAACAGAAAACAAAAGATATAAAGATGAAGAAGTGAAAGGAAATAGCATAAGTAGAGTAAATCAGTAACCAAAAGAAAAAAAGAAAAAGAAACAAGCAGAGAAACAAAGTATAAGTATACAAAACAAGCGAGAAAGAAGACAGCAGCAACTCGTTTTTTAAAAAAAGAGACAAGAAAAAAAAACATGTTAAAACAGCCTTCTCTCTTAGACCCCTAAGGATCTTCTCAGGCTGTTGGTATTCCTCAATCACTCACCTTGCAGTCTGCCCTCTGCAGGTTTTGAACTGGGTTTTAATGAGCAAAATAAGGGAAATAAAAGAAAAGGAGCCTTTAAAAAAATAATAAATAAATAAGAGATCCAAGAAAAGCTATTACAAAGAGAATGTCTATATGTTTCCTGTCATAAAGTTTCAGCTGGATGCCTGATAATCTTGTGGATCATTTCTCAAGGAAAGCCAGGAATCCAACCAGGAACCTCATATATACTAGGCAGGAATTCCTCCATTCAGCTATTCTGCTTCCTTGGGTTAATTAGCCTTTCAGCAGGCCATCTGCCCCTTTTCCCTGGGGAGATTAGATCTGCTCCAGGCAGCTGGAGTGGTGCTGATCAGCCGCCCATCTCTGCCTCCTCTTTGATGTAACTCCTCTCTTTACCTAGGTGGTTGAGCATGACCACCTGCCTAAGGAGATCCCCCTCCCCTCTCCCTGTTGATTGGAGGAGGTCCCTTCCAATATTCAAGGAAGGCCCATCTGGCTAAACTCACCACAAAGAAATCACTCTCCACCCTCCCAGACCCCTCTTCCTCACACGGAATTTGCCGTCACACTCCCGTTTGGAGAAGGGGGCTGGGGTCTCCACCTAGTCTAGCTGCCCTGAAGGCAGGATATGTGTGCCACTTCCAGCCACCGAGGTAAAGCAACCCATGATGATTCCTGTCTTCCCTATCTTTCCAGTACCCTCCCAGATGACTCAGAACACCTTCCTGTGGAGGTAGATATCTGCTCTACTCTCAGTTAGATACATTTT
Organism: Cabassous unicinctus; assembly: GCA_029593785.1. Taxonomy (NCBI): domain Eukaryota; kingdom Metazoa; phylum Chordata; class Mammalia; order Cingulata; family Chlamyphoridae; genus Cabassous; species Cabassous unicinctus. The sequence continues at coordinate 27,656 of JAQZBX010000999.1, read as the reverse complement.
GCCAGGAGTTTTACCCTCACTTAATATCTTGGGGGTGGGGGAGGGAGCCCTTCCCGGCAGCCAGGAGGCTTAATAACTCACGATTACTTGTTTTGGCTTCTTCGTGTCTCTGACCTTCACTCTTCTGGGAGTTGGTAAGCAGTGTCCTGGTTTGCTATGCCCCACAGCAGGTCCCCAAGGCAGCCTTTGGCTTTTTCTTTGTTGTTTTAATGAGAACTAAGCCTTATCTACCTAACCCACTGGCCATGTTCCCACCATCCCTCACAATGAATGTTCATGGCTTCAACTCTCCATTCAATCAAAAGACATAGACACGAATAGACATCTGTACACCAATGTTCATAGTGAGATTATTCACAATTGCCAAAAGATGGAAACAACCCAAGTGTCCATCAGCCAATGAATGGACAAGCAAAATGTGTATACACTTATGTGGTATATACATATGAAAAAATACTATGCTGCAGTAAGAGGAAATGAAATTGGAGCATATGTGATAACATGGATGAATCTTGAAGACGTTATGCTAAGTAAGCCAGACACATAAATATTGCATGGTCTCATTAATATGACTAAATATGAAGAATAAACACATGGAGTGAAAACCTAGAGTATAAGTTATTAAATGAGAAGAACTACTGATGCTTAATGCATGTAGATGTTTTAATTAACTTGAATGTAAAAGTGTAGAAATGGATAGAGTTGATGGTAACACATTATAGTGAGTAGCATCTGGTTTATAAGTGGGATTGTGGCTGAAAAGAGTAGTCTAGGGATGTAAATGTCAATTGAAAGAAAACTAGAGAATAATCTAGGTCCTGAATAACGCAGTGAACCCAGAGGTGGATGAGAATTGTGGTTGATGGTGCAGATGCAAGAGTGTCCTTCTGTGAGCTAGAGTGGATGTATGTCACTCTTACAGGGTGATGGGAATGTGGAGAAGCATGGGGAAAATGCAATTGGTATGACCTATGGACTATGGTTAGCAGCAATACTGTAATATTATTGCATCAATACCAAGCATGTACTGTGTTGATAATGGGTGGGTATGGAAAAGTGTGCCAAATATATGCTATATACCGTGGTTGGTGGTAATAGTCTGATGACATTATCTCATAATCTGTAACAAATATTCCACCATAGTGTGGTGTGTTGGTGAAGGGGTGTTGTATGGGAATTCTCCACAGGTACATGATTGTTTCGTAAGTTCACAACCTCTGTAATAAAAATATATTTTTAAAAATAATAGGGTGGTTGGGGGAAAATACATAAAATGTAAAATATGAACTAGAGTTAGTAATATTTTGATGATGTGCTTGCATAGGTTGTAAGAAATGTTTCAGAACAATGCAAGGTGTTGGTGGAGGGGTGATTTATGGGACACCTTTATGATGTTATGCATGTTTATTTTGTAAGTTTACAACTTTTAGTATATGCTTATTGTCATGTATGAATGATATGCTTTAATAAAAAATATATTTTAAAAATACATGTGCAATCTAATGTTGTCTACAAAAGACTCAGCTCAGAAGTAAGGACACAACCAGGTTAAAAGTGAAAGATTGTAAAAAGATATTCCATGCTAATAGTAACCAAAAAAAGAGCTGGAGTAGCAATACTAATTTCGGACAAAATAGATTTTAAATGCTAAACTGTTATAAGGGATGAAAAAGGTTGTTATATATTAATAAAAGTGGCAATTCACCAAGAAGAAATAACTGCACTAAATATTTATGCATGTAACCTGAGTGCCCCAATATACATGAGGCACACACTGGCAAAGCTGAAGGGAGAAATATATGTCTCTACAGTACTAGTTAGAGATTTTAATACACCAGTCTCAGTATGAACAGAACATCTAGACAGAAGGTATATAAAGAAACAGATAGCTTGAATAATATGATAAATTACCTAGACCTAACAGACATCTATAGAGCATTGCATCCCAAAACAGAAGGATATGCTTTCTTTTCAGGTGCTCATGAATCCTTCTCCAAGACAGTCCACATGTAGGGTCACAAGACAATCTCAATAAATTTTAAAAGATTGAGATTCTACAAAACACTTTCTCTGATAATAACAGAATAATGCTGGAAATCAATAATGTACAGAAAACGGGAAAATTTGTAAATATATGGAGATTAAAGAACACACTTTTAAAATATCAATGGGTCAAAGAAGAAATTGCAAGAGAATTCAGCAAATATCTTGAGATGAATGAAAATGAGAACAAACATATAAAAACCTATGGGACACTACAAAACCAGTGCTAAGAGGGAAATTTATAAACCTCAATGCTTACATTAAAAAAGAAGAAAGTGCTAAAATTGAAGATCTAACTGCACACCTGGAGGAACTAGAAAAAGAATAACAAACTTATCCCAAACCAAGCCCGAGGATAGAAATAGTGAAGATCAGAGTAGAAATAAAAGAAATAGAGAACAACAACAACAACAACAAACCAATAGAGAGAATCAACAAAACCAAAAGTTGGTTCTTTGAGAAGATCAACAAAATTGACAAACCCTTAGCTAGACTGGCAAAGGAAAAAAGAGAGAAGACACACATAAATAAAATCAGAAATGAGAGGGGGGACATTATCACTGATCCCACAGATAAAGAGATCAGAAGAGAATACTATGAACAACTGTATGCTAAAAAACTAGACAATGTAGATGAGACGGACAAATTCCTAGAAACACATGAAACACCTACACTGACCCTAGAAGAAAATAGAAGACCTCAACAAACTAATCACAAGTGAAGAGATTGAAACGGTCATCGAAAACCTTCCAAAGATGACTAGCCAGGACCAGATGGCTTCACAGGTGAATTCTACAAATCACTCAAAGATGATCTAATAGCAATATTCCTCAAGCTCTTCCAAAAAATTCAACAGGAAAAAATGCTACCAAATTCATTCTTTGAAGCCAACATCACCCTAATACCAAAACCAGATAAAGATACTTAAAAAAATGAAATTACAGACCAGTATCTCAAATGAATATAGATGCAAAATGCCTCAACAAAATACTTGCAAACAGAGTATAAAAGCACATTAAAAGATTATACACCACGATCAAGTGGATTTTACCCCAGGTATGCGAGAGTGGTTCAACACAAGATCAATTAGTGTAATGTACCACATTGATAAATTGAAGAAGAAAAATCAAAATGATCCTCTTGATTGATGCAGAAAGGGCATTTGACAAAATATAGTACCCTTTCTTGTTAAAAAACACTCCAAAAAAAAACAGGAATAGAAGGAAGCTTTCTCAGTATGGTAAAGTGCATATATGAAAAACTTACACCTACCATTGTACTCTGGTGAAAGAATGAAAGCTTTCCCACTGAGATAAAAAAACGATAAGGATGCCCACTGTCACCACTATTATTCAATATTGTGCTAGAAGGTCTAGCTAGAGCAATTAGGCTAGATAAAGAAATAAAAGGCACCCAAATGTGAAAGGAAGAGGTAAGACTTCCACTATTCGCTGATGATATATATGATCCTATATCTAGAAAATCCTGAATAGTCCACGACAAAGTTACTGACTTAATAGATGAGTTCAGCAAAGTGGCGAGATACAAGATTTATATGCCAAAAAAATCAATAGCACTTTTTATACTAGTGATGTGCAATCTGAAGAGGAAATCAGAAAAAAAATCCATTTATAATAGTGACTGAAGCAATCAAATATTTAGGAATAAACTTAACCAAGGACATAAAGGACCCATATTCAGAAATTATAAAACATTGCTAAAAGAAATCAAAGAAGACTTAAATAAATGGAAGGATACTCTTATGTTCATGGATTGGAAGACTAAATATCATTAAGATATCAATTTACCCAAACTGATTTATAGATTCAACATAATCCCAATCAGAATCCCAGCAGTCTTTTTTGCAGAAATTGAAAAGCCAATAATCAAATTTATTTGGAAGGGTAAGGGGCCCTGAATAGCCAAAAATGTCTTTAAAAAGAAGAATGAAGTTGGAAGTTGAAGGACTCTCACTTCCTGAATTTAAAGCATATTACTTAGCTACAGTGGTAAAAACAGCATGGTACCGGCATAAAGAAAGACAGATTGGCCAATGGATCCAAATCGAGAATTCAGAAATAGACCCTCACATGTACAGTCAAGTGATTGGTTTGCTTGTTTGTTTGTTTATTTGTTTGAGGTACCAGGGCCAGGAATTGAACCCTGGACCTCATATGTGGGAAGCCAGTGCTCAACCACTGAATTACATCAGCAAACCTGAGTGGGTTTTATTGGTTGTTTGTTGTTTGTTTGTTTTTGTTTTTTAGGAGACACTAGGGACCGAACCCAGGACCATCCATGTGGGAAGCAGGTGCTCAACTGCTTGAGCCACATCTGCTGCCTCAGGTGATTTTTGACAAGGCTTTTAAGCCTACCCAGCTAGTGCAGAACAGTCTATTCAACAAATGGTGCTGGGAAAGCTGGATAACCATATCCAAAGAAAGAAAGAGGACCTTTATCACCCACCTTATAAAAAAATAAACACAAAATGATCAAGGACCTAAATATAAAAGTGACAATGATAAAACTTCCCAAACAAAATGTAGTAAAACATCAAGATCTTGTAGTAGGCAGTAGTTTCTTAAACATTACACCCAAAGCATGAGCAACAAAAGGAAATATAGATAAATGGGCCTCAAAATTAAATACTTTTGGACCTCAAAGGACTTTGTCAAAAAGGTGAAAAGGCAGCAGACTCAATGGGAGAAAGTATTTGGCAATCACGTATCTGATAAGGGTTTAATAGCCATGATATATAAAGAGATCATACAACTCAACAATAAAAAGACAAACAATCCAGTTAAAAAATGGGCCAAAGACTTGAAAAGACAATTGTCCAAAGAAGAAATACAAATGGTGAAGAAACACATGAAAAAATGTCCAACATCACTAGAAATTAGGGAAATGCAAATCAAAACTATGAGTTATCATTTCACACCTATTAGAGTGGCTTCTTAATATTAAAAAATCAGAAAACTGTAAATGTTGGAGAGGTTGTGGAAGGATAGGAACGCTTATTCACTGTTGGTGAGAATGTAGAATGGTACACCCACTGTGGAGGACTGTTTGTCAGTTCCTAAGGAAGTTGAATATAGACTTGCCACATCATCTGGCAATACCATTGCTAGGTATATACCCCGAAGAACTGAGAGCAGTGACACGAATAGACATCTGCTCATCGATGTTCATAGCAGCCTTATTCATGATAGTCAAAAATTGGAAACAACCCACGTGTCCATTAACTGATGAGTGGATTAACAAATTGTGGTGTATACACATGATGGAATATTATACAGCAGTAAGAAGAAATGAAGTTGTGAAGTATATGGCAACATGGATGAACCTGGAGGATATTATGTTGAGTTAAGCGTGCCAGACACAAAAGGACAAATACTGTATGAGTGTGCTATTATGAACTATATTATGTAAACTCATAGAATTAATATTTAAAATATAGGTCACCAGAAAACAGAATGAGGGTAGAGAATGGAAATCTAATGGTTAATCTGTGCAGAATTGGTTAAAAGATTTTTGTAAATCTTTGGAAATGAATGGAAATAGTTAGAGGACATCATAGTGTTTGTGACTAGCAGAGCTATTATATGGGTATGTGTGATGGTTAGGTTAATGTGTCAACTCGGCCAGGTAAATGTGTACAGGTGTTTGGTCCAGCAAACACTGGGCTAATTGTAATACAAGAGCATTTATGGACTTTGGTCACCAGTGAGTTTACTGCGTGGATGGCTGATTACATATGCATCAATCAGGGAGATTACGCCAGCAATGGATGACACTTTAATCCAATCAGTTGAATTCCTTAAAAGGGGAAGTGATTTCAACATTCGGAGAGAATTTCCCAGCTTGTCTTTGGATAGCCAACTTCTCCCGGAAATTCATCAAGGACCTTTCATTGGACTTTCATCAGAGCCCCTGATTTGCAGCCTGCCTATGGAACCTGGACTTGTGCATCCCCATGGTCGCGTGAGAGACTCTTATAAAATCTCATACTATTGACAGATATCTCCTATTGATTCTGTTACCCTAGAGAACCCTGACTAATAAAGTATTACAGTGGTTGAAAGGGAAAGCCTAAGGACATTTATATTAGTAGAAGGAAAGCTAAAAAATGTAACATGGGACTGTATAACATAGTGACACCTCATGTAAAATATGAATATGAGTGATATTGCATATATATGACTGTTTTTGCAAAATATAAATACAAATAAGCTACAGAGAAGGAAACAGAATAGCAGCTATGTACAGCAGGGGAAGCATAGACAGATTGAGAGGTGATGAGTTTTGTTCGTTTGGTTGGTTGGTTTTTGTTTTTTAGTATTATTATTATTATTACTGGAATAATGAAAGTGCTCAAGAAATGACTGAAGTGATGAATGCACAATTATGTGATTATACCAAATACCACTGATTGTACACTTTGGATCGATTTATGCTTTATAAATATGTATCAATAAAATTGATTTGTTAAAAATATTCACATGAGGCCATCTTTTTTTTTGTATGGCCATGGAAGAGTTATAAAAATTAGGAAATATATATATCGAACATTTACCACACATTTGAACATTTGGCATTGTGTTTGACTATACAGGGGATAGAGAGATTAATAAGGCCCAGTTTCTGTCCTCAAGGATCTTTAAATCTCATTGAGTGAATTTGATTAAGTACCAAAGTAACAAAAACATTCAGATTATAAGTTCTATAAAACTTCTGTGAGACTTGACACTGAAACAACAACAACAAAAAACTTATAAAGGAAGATATATTTGGGCTGGGTCTTAGAGTTGGGTATTATTTCAATCAGTCAAAATTTGGAACTAAGAAAACACCAGTTATAATTCAGTTTTGCCAGAGCCTAAGTTACATGCAATGAATAAATAAGATAAAATTAGAAAAGATGGATTGGGATCACATTATAGCAGTTCTTAAATTCCAGGTGGAGGAGTTTGCAATTAATTCTGCAGGCATTGAGGGAAACATAATGAAGAATATTTTCATAGGCAAATCTTCATTAGACAGGGACCTGTTCTCCCACTCACAAAAACGTAAATATTCCATTTCAAGATTTGGAGTGTCAGGGCATTGTTGATTTTGGTTGAGGGTTATTTTGTGGGAATACTTCGGTGATTAAAAGTACAAGTGGATAGCTGTATACACTAGTTTGAAAATAGAGAGAATAAAAATAAAATAAATTTTGGTAAGCCATACAAAAGGACAGTAAACAGGGAATTTGATGGAAACATTCCTAAATTAACATGTTAATTAGAGATTTAAGAGGACAGTACTATGCATAACTAACAAAGAAATAAGAAGTAAATATAATTTTAAAAAAAAGAAGTAAATATGAATGCTTTTTTAAGGGGGCAGAGTAGAGGGAAGAAAAATATGGAGGGAAACCCTGAAGAAGATGGGAATGATAGCTCCATCCCTCCACGTCTACATCATGTACCTATAATGGAGAGAAAATACTTTGACCAGGTTATCAAAAATAGGACATCTCCTCAGACAAATTTTTTTTACTTTTTAAATATTTTTTTAAAATGCCATTTTAAGTGTACAATTCAGTGGCATCCATTGCTTTTACAGAATTGTGTTAAAATCACCACCTCTCACTACTAAAACTTTTTCATCACCCAAAACAGAAACTCTGTACCCTTTAAGCAGTATCTCCCCATTGCCTCTCTCCCTAGCCCCTGGTAACCTTTAATCTGCTTTCTGTCTCTATGAATTTGCCTCTGTGGATACTTTCACAGAAAGACCTGCTGTCTGCTTTTCTAATGAACAAGTTCAGTTGCCTCTGAAGTTTAACCAGCCAAGAAACAACATAAAACAAAACAACTAAGAAACACAACACTCTTTCTGCTGTCTTACTTCCTCCCAATTCTTCAAGATTAGAACAGAGGTGGAAATTTAATAAAACCACTTTGAGGAAAACCTAAGCGTCTGTTCAGTTCAATCCTGACTCTTCCTTGTAAATGCTCTGTTACGACAAAGAAATAAAAGGAACCTAATTAGTCGATCAGATTTCCTTTCGAAAGCCAATATAAATACCACTGACTTTTTCCATTAAATTATTAAACAAAAAGATTGACATTTCTGAATGAAATTTGGTAGCATGTTGATAGATCGGTTCAGGTAGGGAAAGATTTGAAGCATGTATAAATTAAGATCATCTTACAAATATTGGTTTGTATAGTGAAAAATATTGATTTTTACCCACAATAAAAAATAAAAATAAAAATAAATAAAAATAAAAAATAATGACTTTAATAAAAAAAAAAAAGAGGCTATATCACTGGCACAGGGGTATGTAATAGGACTTGAAATAGGGTGGATTCAGCCGAAATGGAAAACATAAGATATATGAAAAAATGTATTAAAAGGACATGCAATAGGATTTGACAAGCCAGATATGAAAGGGTAATGGAAAGGAGATGCTTACATATGGGTGAGAAATATTGTACTAAGTAACCAGGAGAAATTATACTAATAAAAGAAACAAAACTCTAAAGGAGGTGTTTGTTTGTGGAAAGAGACATTTAGAAATAATAAATGTTAAGTTTGTGGTACTGGCAAAATGTCAATTTGATATCCAGTATGTTGTTGGAAATCTGGAAATATCTAATAAAGTTATGGCAATAGAAATTAATTGCATAAACATTATAATTGAAGCTGAGAAAATAGAGTGAATGAAAGGAATAAAGATTTTTTTAAAAAAGGAAATTCATGGATTGGAAGACTCAACATAGTAAAAATTTCTCTTCTCCCCAAATTAATCTTTAGGTTTAATGCAATTCTTGTTAAAATGTTAGCAAGCTTTTCCTAGGCATAGATAAGCTTATTGTAAAATGTATATGGAAAGGCACAGGCCTATAGTACCTAAAACAATTTTGATAAAGATGAATAAATTTGGAGAAATCAGTCTTCCCGCTGTTAAAGTTTACTATTTAGCTGCAGTAATGAAGACAGTCTGGTTTGGGTAGAGGATAGACACACAGACCAATGCAACAGAATACAGAACCCAGAAATGGACTCACACAAATATGCCCAACTGGTTTTCAACAAAGGTGCAAAAGTAACTAATGGAGGAAAGATGTTGGAGCAATTGGATATCCATAGCCAAAAAGGAGAAAAAAAGAACATCAACATCAATCTCATAATATACAAAAGTATCTCAAAATGGATCATAGACTTAAATGCAAAATACGAAACTATAAAACTTTTAGAAAAAAATAGAAAACCTTCAGAATCTAAGGCTAGTCAGAGAGTTCTTAGAAATGACACCCAAAGCACAATATGTAAAAAGAAAAATTGATAAATTGACTCTTATAAAAATTAAAATCATTTTCTCCACAAGGCTCTGTAGAGAGGATGGAAAGGCAAAATACAGCCTAACAGAAAATATTTGCAATCACATATCTGACAAAAGATTTGTATCTAGAATATATTCTAGAATATATAAAGAACACTCAAAGCTCAACAATAAAACAAACAAAGAACTTAGCAAGCAGCAAAAGATACGAATAGATATTTCACCAAAGAAAATATACAAATAGCAAATAAATGCAAGAAAAGATGTTCAACACCATTAGCTTTAGAGAAATACAAATTAAAACCACAATGAAATATCATTACACTCCTATCAGGATGGCTAAAATAAGAAAAATAGTGTTAACACCAAATGCTGGTGAGGATACTGAAAAACTGGATTACACGTATGATGCTGGTGGGAATGTGAAATAGTACCCGCACTCTGGAAAATGATTTATCATTTCCTACAAAACTAGACATGGAACTACTCTATAATCCAGTAATTGCACTCTTGGGCATTTATCTGAAAGAAATGAAAACATACGTTCACACAAAAAGCTGAATGCAAATATTACAGCAGCTTTATTCATAATAGCCCCAAACCTGAAACACAAACTATTCTTCAATTGGTGAATATTTAATAAACTGTGGTATGTAAATGCCATGGAATACTATTCAGCAATAAAAAGCAAGGAACAATTGGTACATGCAACAACTTGGACAGATCTCAAGAGAATTGTGCTGAGTGAAAAAAAGCCAACCTTAAAGGATTACATGTGGATGGTGATTGTGGTTAATAGTATGAGAATATTCTTCTTTTACAAAGTGTTAAGAATGTGGTGATACATGGGAAAATTATAACTAATGTAGCTTATGGATTATAATTAACAGTAATATTGTAATATTTTTGCAGTAATGAAAAAGAATATATTATATCAATTCTAAGTGACAACAATAGGGGGTATAGGGTAGTATGGGATTTTTACATTCTAAATGTTCTAAAATTGACTGAGGTGATGACAGCACAACTCTGTGATGAATATGAGAGCCACTGAATGTACACTTTGAATGGATTGTACAAAGCATGGAACTGTATAATAAAATGAACCCTGTGGTGGAAGATTGAATGTGGTTAACCAAACAAATATGAGAACATTCTTTCATGAACTATAACAAGTATATAATACTAATACAGGGTATCAATAAACATGTGGGTTGGGGGAAAAATACACCAAATTTAAGATATTGGTTAAAGGTAGTAGTAATATTTTAATGATACTCTTTCATAGTTTGTAACAATTGTTTCACAACAATGCAAGGTGTTGGTGGGGGCTAATATATGGGAGCTCTGTCTGATAATATGTATGTTTTGTAAGTTCACTAATTTTACTATACACTTATTGGTTATGGATTTTTGTGTATGAATGATAACCTTCAATTAAAAAGTTTAAAAAATAAAATAAGGTTATATATCATGTAATTTCCTTTATATAATGTTCTTGAAATGACAAAATTATAGAGATGCACAACAGATTAGTGCTTGCCAGGAGTTATAGGAGAGTACAGGGAAGGAAGTGGCTGTATCTCTTAAAGGGAGGCATGAGAATCCTTGTAATGGAACACTTCTGCATCTTGATTTTGGTGGTGGTCTCATGAAACTACATGCATGGTAAAATTTCATAGAACTAAATATGCACACTAACAAATGAGAATTATTTTAAAAAAGGAAGATTAGTGATATAATTAATATTTGTATTATATACTGATACTTTTTTCTTTGAATTTTATCAAAATAATTGACAATTGACAAAATTTAATTCTAAGGGTTTTGCATTTATTTATCAGATATTTGTGTATTCAGATTTTTTGTTATATAAGTAATGCATGATTATTATTTAAAAGTCTAATCTTCTTAAATAGAGCTCAGTGAAACAGTAGTTTTCTTCTCCATCTCTATCAGCTGTCCCATTTCTTGAGAATGACTTCTTTTGACTGTATCTTCTATTTCTTCCATGGTTACCATTTTATTTTCAAATAATATCCTCATACCTTTCCTGATTTGTCAGTTTTAACATTAATTCTCTCCCTATTGAATGATGAGGAATTTTGTGCACTTGCTTTGCCTTTTCTCCCCCTTCTGCCAGTTTGTTCGTGTCTTAGATTTCCTGGCTGTGATAATCAATATTACACAATGGATTGGCTTAAACAATGGGAATTTATTGGCTCACAGTTTTAAGGCTAGAAGTCCAAAATTGAGTGTCAGCAAGGCGATGCTTTCTCCCCTAATTCTGTAACCTTTTGCTGCTGGCTGCAGGCAATCCTTAGGATTCCTTGGTTTGTGTACCTCCCTTACTTCACATGGCGATGCCCTCTCCTTTCTCTTCCTGGTTCTGTTGACTTCCAACTTCCGGCCCCTCGGCATAGCTTTCTCTCCTATGATGTCCAAATTCCGTCTGCTTATAAAAGACTACAGTAATCCACATTAAGGCTCAAGCTCATTCAGTTGGGTCACACCTTAACTAAAAATAACATCTTCAAGAGGTCTTATTTACAATGGTTTCACGCCCACGGGAGTACAAATTAAGATTAAGGACATGCCTAATTTGGGGTACATTTTTCAAACTACCACAATTAGTTAGATAATTAATTAAAATTATCTACTGCTTACCTTTATAAGTTTAAATAATAAGCTTAACTGTCCATGTTGGGATTCAAAAATTTTTTTAAATATGCTTTTCTCTCCATTTATTAACAGGAGAGATTTGGTATCCATTCACTTTTCTCATACAGCCTATCCAACTCTCAAAATAAAATTGACGAACCTCATAGATAAAATAAAGTAAAAATAACAACATAAAAGACATCCATTTACCACTAATCCTATTAACTATATGTTAAGATCGTATTATTTATTTCTGATGATTTTTAAAGGAAGACAATGTTATTGATGCATTTGAAGCCAAATTCCTAATTCTCCTTCTCTCTATCCCCCTAGGCATACTGTCCTGAAGTTATTGTGTTTCCTTCCTATCCATGTATTATATACTTTTAGTACAAAGATAAGTGTCCATAAACATTTCTATTATCCTTTTACTTTTTAAATTTACATGTGTATAATGTTTTACGTATATTTTAAAATTAACTTTTTAGCTCAAGTTAGCAGCTTGTTATTAGTTTACCATAGAACATGTAGATTTTGTATTTTTCATTTGGTTTATATAAACTTGTTAGGCTCAATATACTATAATTGTTTATCCAACCCTATGAGGATGGATATTTAGGTTATTTTCACTTTTTTGGCTATCATAAAAATATTATTCATGCCCACAAGTATACACCTAAGGGTAGACTTAATGACATTATGCATCATGACTGTTTTCAATTTTTACAAATATTACCAAATCGTTCCTGAGTATGTTACAAATTTATGTTTCCACTATCAATATGTGAGCATAAACAACTCCCTTCCTGCATCATTTACTAAAACTTTGAATTGTCAAGTTATCAAATTTCTTACAATCTAATGGTTATAAATGGTATCTTATTTTTAGTTTAAACTCCCTCATTGTTATTAAGGGAATTTATTATTATTATTATATTTTAAATCAAGAGCTACGTGAAATGTCTTATGCAGTATCTGGGAAGTGCATAAGCTGCCGTGAATTCCCATTATGAGTTGGATTTCTGCACCAGACCTAGAATTGTTACAGATTAGCTGATGAAGTATTACTGTAGTAGGCAGCCCACATTTTTCATTTGTAGGAAACTAAGAGCACTGCCCATGCCACATAAAACTGAGGATCATAAACTGCAGTTACCTCTCTGCCCCTGTGGCCTACAAAGTTTCCTATGGCTCATCTGACAGGTGCTGACAACAAAGCAATTCTACAAGCCATTTACCATTCCAAGGTCCGGTGGATATCGGGCAGCAGAGTTCCATAGCATCATTTCTTATCTTTGTCTCTGGCCTAAGCAGAACAGACATCTCAAACTTTCAAGGATTTTTTTTATTGCTCCTTCACGAAGACATTAACATTTCTTTTCAGAGAAGTTCTGGAATCTTGGACTCATTAACTGTAGGCCACTTTTGAATCTAAGTTTCAATTAACTGTGTAAGCAAACTGTTAGAGTCATTTCCACATGCTTACACATTAAATCCTATGTCCCAGCTGAGTGCCTGATCCAGTCTTATATTTAATCTTCTTGCATCTAATACCTTTAGAACTCATTCCTACATGCAGGTTACTACAGAATCAAATTGTCAAGATGCTGAAATTCCTGTAAATCCCCACGGAATACTCTACTTTCTACCAGAACAGACCTTGCAGTTTTTCCCTTGGGGCCATGATGAAATTAATTTTCATTATGGGCCTTGAGGCAATGAGGTGTGGTGGGATATGAGTGTTGATTAGAATGGATAAACACTTGTCAATTAATGAGTCACCTCCTCCAGATGAAGTCCTTGAAAGGTCTTTATGCATGGGAATGGTGGGGTGGGGGATGAATGATTTCTTCAGAAAGGGAAGGAGAGATTGCTTCAAGAGGCATGAAATTTCAAGAATATTTGTGGTTTAAGTTGAGTCTGTGTTCAAATGTTCCAATCACAAGTCTCAGGATCCAAGTTTTCCAAATTAATATCTTAACCTTAGCATATGAACTTGGGTAAGGTTGTGGTTTTCCTAGCATTATAACTTTGTAACAGTCAAAATCAGATTTGGGAGCTCATCTTTAGTTATGTTTGCTGGCTTTATAGAAGACAAGGAATTTTTTTTTAAATTTTAATGCTGCCATAGAACTTCTTTACCCTCACCTTGGGTTGGAAGTTGGATTTAATGTAGTTCTTTTCTTTTTATACACTTTCCAATTGTCAGAAAGAGCTAGCATACCCTACTATCTTTGCAGTAGTTTTGTTGTTACTACAAAAAAATGCAGCTTGATCACTCACATTCTTGTCCTCCAGCAGTATCCCCATCTCTTCCCATGACTGGTGATAACTTGAGTGATTGTGATCCTACATGCCAAAGATTAATAGTGAACCATGTTTATCCAGCAAGGAAGTCATCATGGGTTCATCAAATATTTATTTTTAGTTACTGTTTCTTGGGGCCACATCTGATACCAATTGCTCTATTAGTCAACTGGCTAGCATGAAGCATATTTAATTAAGATAGGTAAAGATTTTTATTGAAGGGACTACCTGGAGTGTTTTGAGCCAAAAATAGGGAAGCAACAAGGGAAGCTGAGGGTCTGAAAGACTAGTGGGAAGATATTACCATCCTATACCTGAGGGGCAAATGGTGGAAAAGTGTTGCTGAAGAAGTTTAGCAACTGGAACTATGGAGATGGAGTATTCTGATAAGGACTTTTTCTGGATGATACAGCTACATTCAGAATATGCAGCCCATGACAATGAGAATGTAGCAATGGAACACCTGCCCTCTCTTTTCTCCTGCCTTCCACGTCCTGCTGCTGTCTTTTTTTTTTTTTTAAGGAGTTACCGGGGAATGAACCCAGGACCTCGTACATGGGAAGCAGGAGCTCAACCACTTGAGCTACATCTACTCCCCTGCTGGTGTCTTCTATTAGCCAGATCCTACTAGAAATCAATCACCAAAAAGCCCAGATGATTCAATCCATAAGATTTGCTTCCTGGGGTAGAGAACGTGATAAAGAAGAACAGAAAAAGGAACAGGCTGGAAAGGGGTATAAGTTGGAATTAATGGCACAAAAGTCAAATGATTCCCCCCACATTCTAATAATTTCTCAAAATGATAACACATTCAAGTTTTCTCATATTTGGACTATGCCTTTCTTACATGGTTTCTATTTCTGGAGTTTGTTTTGCTTTGTTTTATGATTACTTAGGGAGGAAAATAGACCTCTTCAGCATGTTATAGGTATATCCCCATGCCCTAATTGTGTTTCTGGAAGACAATTTTTCAGAGTGCTTTGATACCCTTCATTAATTTGGGAAGATTGTTTTCTAAACATTTCTTGCTGTATGACAGTCACCCTAGAATTTCTTGTCATAACACCACTTTTTAAGTTAGTTCCATTGTTACATTTCTTTGAATATCTTTTTCATTTCCCTAAACTCTATCTTCACAATTTTTCATCAAGCATGCATTGGAAGTTACATTTCTAAGCATGCATAAGTGTGAGAAAATCTTAATTTTTTCTCAAATATGAATTTTTTTATTAAATATGTAATTCTAGTTTCAAAGTTTTTTCTCATATTTGGAGGCATAGCTCCATTTCTTATAGCCACCTTTGTTAATAATAAAAGGTCAGATATCAATCTGATTCTCTTTGTTTTGTAGGTAAACAATTTTTTTCACCTTGGAGTAATTTATGATGTTTTCTTCATCGTTTTTATTCTAAAATGGCATGTCTGTATGTCTCGGTTTAGTTCTTTCTTCATGTAACATTTTTTGCTGCCTGTTTGCCAACAACTAAAATCTCCTGGGTTTTTTTTTTGTTGTTTGTTTGTTTGTTTGTTTTGTTTTAAGATTGAGAACTTTCTTCTATTATTGTTATTATTATTATTATTTTGATTATTTGACTCAAGATAATAGAATCGCTTTTTGAGTAAGTAGCTTTTGCACTCCTCTCTCTTCTCGCCTTCCTGTATTATAAATTAATAGTTATTTTACCTCCTGGATTTTGACCCTCCATGACCTTAACATTTTTCTTACATGTTCTATTATTTTCTCCTTTCATTGAATTATTTATAATTTTCTTAACTTTTTTTCCAGACTTTCTATTCAATGGATTATTCTTACATTTAATTTTTTTCCTGATTGTTGGCAATCCATTTACAGATAAAATATCTTAGCAGATCACCCTTAGGGAACTAATTACAAGGTGTTAAGGTTATCTCCTGTGCCAAGCATTCTTCTTTAGGGATTACGCTCGCTGTTTTTTGTTTTTGTTTTTGTTTTATTTGCTTGTATTATATTATTTTGGAAAATTCTCAACATAGAATGAGTAATAAAATTAATTCATTACAGAGTTTGAATATTTTGCTGTTTTTATTTCATCTCCCTAAACTTCTTCGTTTTTGTTGTTGCTGGCATTTAAAAAATAAATTAAGCAAATTCTAAATGAAGATATTTATCATTTCACTCTAAATGACTTGTTTATATATATCTAACAAATAACGGCTGAAAAGAACAAAAACACATCATAATTGCACCCAACAATGTTAAAAGTAATTTCTTATTCATGTTCAATTTAGATTGGCTGCCTTGAAAATGTCTATTTATTGCACCTGGGCTCAAATTAGCATTGACGTATGATACACACATCACATTTAGTATACATGTCTCATGAGACTCTTGTCATCTACAATATTTTCCCATTCCCATTTTAGTTTATACCATCTATTTGCTGAAAGAAAAAAAAAAGGTCATTTTCATTTGTCCAGTGAAATCTTCCATGTTTTAACATTTGATAGTTGTATTCTTCAGTTGTTTTTCACTATGCTCCTCTATTCATCTAGTGAATTGTAAACTGATAGTTTCAACGTCTAAAATAGAATAGTCAACATTTTGTTTTTGCAAAATTACCCCCTACATGTTTGCATTTCTTATTCCATTACATCAGAAGGAACACGATGCTGACTGTTCCATTTTTTGTGATGCTAAAATTAAACAGTGACTTCAGGGGTTGTCAGCCTAATTCATCTATTATCACATGCCTCTTCAAACTTTCACTGGGTTCAGCTATTACAAAGTTTCACTTCAAACTTTCACCTAATGATTTCAGCAGCCACGGTGGAGCATAGTTTAATTATTGTATGAGAAGTGGCAAAAATGGTGATTCTATAATTCTATTATTTTTTCTGTATTTAATAGATATGATAGTTTTTTTAAAAAAATTTATTGAAGTATATCATTTTTACATGAACATTCATAAACAATAAGTGTTCAGTAAACATTGTGAACTTACAAAACAAACATGCATAACATCATACAGGGCTCCCACACATCACCCCACCGCAAATACTTTGCATTGTTGTGAAAGATTTGTTAACAAATTATGTAAGAGCATCATCAAAGTATTTCTACTAACTAAAGTCCATATCTTACTCACCTATACTTTTTTTTGAGGATTTATTTATTTACTTATTTACTTTTATCCATTTTACTGCCCCCCCCCATTTTTGATGTTTTTGTGTCCATTTGCTAGGCAACTCTCTGTGTCCATTTCCTGCTCTCTCTTCTCATCCTTCTTCTCCTGTCTTCACTGGGATTCGATCCTCGGAACCTCCTATGTGGGAGAGAGGCGTCCTACCACCTGCACCACCTTAGTTCCTGGTTTTTCAGTATGTCTTCTCTTGGTTCTCCCTTGTGTCACTCTCCTGTTACATCAGGCCCGGGGGGCTCACCCACTCGCAGGACCTAGCGGTGCGCCTGTGCACAGGGCCTAGGGGACTCACCTGCTCATGGGGCCTGGTGGCACACCCGCTCGTGGGGCCTGGTGGTACACCCATGCACAGGGCCTGGTGGCGCACTCACTCACTGGGCCTGGCAGTGCACCTGCATGCAGGGCCTGGGGGGCTCACCCGCTTGCTGGGCCTGGCAGCGCACATGCACATGGGGCCTAGTGGCCCACATGCCTTCTATAGTTTTCTTTTTCTTTTTACCAGGAGGTCCCAGGGATTGAGCCCAGGTCCCTCCATATGGAGATGGATGCCCAAACATTTGAGCCACATCTGTCCCCCTGCTAGATCTCTTAAGGTTGACCAAAGATACCTATAGTTACAGTAATTTCCCATACAGGATGGTCATATAATAAATCAGGCTTAGTTTATCACTAGAATTCTAAAAACCAGACCTAGGGAGAAAAACTAGGTCTGGGGACACATGCATGGTTTCTAATATAGCGAATGTTTAGCCTACCCTGATTATCACAAAATCAGGGCAGCAAGAATATTCACATAGCTATGATATATTTTTGAGAATCTGAGAGATGAGATTTCCCAAACCATCTACTTGGGTACATTAAATACAGCCTGTAAAGGAAGAAATGAAAAATGTTTGATTTTTTTTTTCCTTAATTCATCCTTTTTTAAAAATAAGTTGGTGCTTTAATGATCAACAAAGGAGAGTATTACTATAAACTCACTGATCCTTTATATATTTCATGTGCTTTAATTACACTCTTTAATCTCTTTGATGCTCAAATTATTTCATCTTTGGGTCCCTCGAGTTGGTTCCTACGCTCTTTAGCCATAACATGAGTATGTTAGCTACCTTGCTTTTAGGTGCAACAATATATTTCAGGCTTATCTTGCATATATCCTGTCACAGATATTGAATCAAAACATTTTCTAAAAAGCCTTAGGTTATTTGAGTAGAAATAATATTTAGCAACAACAATCTGGACAATATGGGTGTTCGTTGCCACTGAGTTGTCATTGCTTCCATGTCCACTCACTGAAAAGAGCTAGGGAATAAGTTTTATTGTTTTGTTTTGTTTTTTGATTTTTTGTTTGTTTTGCAGAAAGAGAAAAATATGCCATGAGGTCATAGTGCTGTTCCTAATTCAAATTATAAATTCCATGATTTTATTTAATTATTCTGATTTCATATTTGTATTTATTTTCTCTTATGTAGAAAATCTCAGTTCCTACTGACTTTACCATAATTATTTATTTCCTTTTTCATACATTAACTATATCAGTTTATGATTTTTTGTGGTTCTTTTTTTTCCCTTAGGATGTATCTAGCTAGAAATATACTTTCAAAATACCATATTTAAAGAAAAATTATTCTTCTCTGTGTGAATATGTGTCCAACTGGATATAGGTGTAGGTAAACTTTGTTTTGTTTTTTAAAAAGTATCCTTAGAGATTGATTTTTGAATCATTTTTAATTAGGTAAACAATTACTTTGTTCCAGCGTCAAAACTATAAAACTGAGAGATTTAGCTTCCATCCCTATCCCCCCTCATGTTTTCTATCTTTCCCAAATGGAAACTGTTAAAATTTTTATCTGCTCATTATTTCTTTTTAAAAATGTATGAACAAACACATAAGTACACACATACATACATGTACACAAACATACATCTTGCACACTCACTTTATTGCATACCATGTATAATCTTGTGTAGCTGTCTGCTTCTTTTTTTATTTACTTAATATATCTGGTAGACTGCTACAGAGAAGATTATAGAGTGCCCCATAATACTTCTTTGTAATGCAATTCCACAGTTTGTTTAAACTGCCTCTATTGTTGGGCATCTAGGATGTTTGCTCTCTTTTACTCTTACTAATAGTGCAGTAAAGAATCTTGTATGTTACTTCATTTGTTTTTATTATGTCTTTAGGAAAGGTTCCTAGAAGTAGGATATTTAGGTCAAAATGTAATGTTTATGTTATATTCCATGTACTGCCAAATTCTGCTCCAAAGGACTGCATACATTTTCATTACCACTAGTCCTGTATGAAAGAGACATTTCTCCAGTCTCATGGACAATATCTTCTCAGATCTCTTTGAGGACCCCAATTAGGAACTAGAAAATTCTAAGTTTATTTTGTGGATCATGACTTACCTATGTTTCCTTGAAAGTCAGTTGTACTTTTTTTTTCTTTTTTTTTTTTTTTTTTTTTTGTTCCTGGGTTTTGTTTTGATTTGAAATTTGTTCTAGTTTTACTTGAAAGTTGCCTGCTGTTTGGCCCTTCTATTTTGTGCTTTTCTACTAGTTTGGTTTCCTAGGCTGCTCAAAGCAGATACTATGAAATGGTTTTGCTTTAACAATGGAAATTTATTAGCCTATGGTTTGATATCGTGAGAAAGTCCAAATCAAGGTGTCATTATGGTAATGCTTTCTTCCTGAAGACAAGCTGCCAGCAATCCTTGTCTCCTCTGCCACATGGCAAGGCACATGGTGGTATCTCCCTTTTTCCCGGGTTTCATTGATTTCAGATTCTTGCTTCCATGGCCTGCCTCTCTCTCTCTCTCCCTCTTTCTCTCTCCCCTCACCCCGTTCTCTCACTCTTCATTCCATTTATAAAAGACTAAGTGTGAACCATCCTGAATGACATGGGTCATACCTTAACTGATGTAGCCTCATCAAAAGCCCCTACATACTATGGATTTTCACACAGAAATGGATTAGATTTAAGAAACTGTTTTTCTGGGATACATATAGCTTCAAACTATCACAACCCTGCCTCATATATTTAAATCCTTCTGAATGAAAAACCATGTTAATTAATGTAGGAAGTTGACTGTTCGTGCTATTTTGAAGCTCCATTTCTATAACAGGCTTCTTAGTTGAAAGTGACTGTATTAGTCAGGGTTCTCTAGGGAAACAAAACCAACAAGAGATATCTGTAAATAGTATGAAATTTTATAAAATTATTTCACATCACTGTGGGGATGCACAAGTCCAAATTCCACAGGGCAGGCTGCAAACAAGGGGCTCCAATTAAGGTCCTTGATGATTTCCCAGGAGACTATGGCTGTCTGAAGTAGAGATGGAAATTCTTTCTCTGAATGGTGATATCACTTCCCCTTTTAAGGCCTTCAAATAATTGCATGTGACATAACTTATTGCTAATGGCCATCTCCTTAGTTGATTGTGGATGTAACCAGCCATCTATGTAAACAACTCACTGATGATTAAAGTCCATGACATGCCCTTATATTACAATTAACCCAGTGCTTGCTTGACCAAACAACTAGGCAACATTATATTGCCAAGTGGACACATTAGCCTAACCAACGTAGTCCTCAACTTGTCCACTGGGTGACCCAAACCTTCATTACTGAAGATTCTGGGCCATTGTTAATCCTGCTTGGATTGGGTTGATGCAATTTTTCATTGACATTATTGACAGGGCATGGTAGTACTAAGAGACACCCAGAGAATCTCCTGTATTCCAGGCAAACACTTCTTTACCTCCATTGTGTAGGCACAGTCTCTTTCCTCTTGATAGTCAGCATCAAACACCCCAGCCAGTACAGTAATTCACTTTTTGCTTGTTGATTCAAAGGCACAAGGAACCAAAAGTGGCCAGGTGACAGTCTTAACTTCTAGCTCATTGGAATTGTTGTGTTCCCTGGTGGAAGCACTCCTCCTTTTGGAACTAAGACCTGTAGACCAGCAGAGTTAAAGATTGCAGGGACAGGAAGCAAACGTTTTTCAGGTGCATCACTAGAGGTAACAGTAAGTGATACCACTCCCATTTCCACCTCTTGATTCCTGGTCCCATGAATCCCAGCTATGGAAGCAAAACACGATAGAGTGATCATGGATTTAGAACATACACTGCCTCCCAGAAAACATTGTCTTAACCTTTCAAGGTGTTGCCACCTAGTTAACACTGTAATTGAGTTTTCAAATGGCTATTCCAGTGTTCTATCAATCCAGTTGCTTCAGGATGTTGCAAAGACCAGTGAATTCCATGAGCATGTGCCCATTCCCAAACATTTACTGTGAATCAATACTTGATCAGAAGTAATGTTGTGTGGAATGCCATGGCAGTAGATAAGTCCATGGATTCGGTGAGTCCATGGGTGGTAGTTTTGGAAGAAGCATTGCATGCAGAGAAGGCAAACCCATATCCAGAATATGTGACTATTCTAGTTAGAACAAATTGCTGCCCCTTCCATGGTAGAAATGATCCAGTGTAATCAACCTGCCACCAGGTAGCAGGCTGATCACCTCGGAGAATGATCCCATATCAGGGGCTGAGTGTGAGTCTCTGCTTCTGGCAAAAGTGACTGTAGCCAAGTTGGGCTTTGTGAGGGGAAGTCCATGTTGCTAAGCCCATGGATAACCTCCATCTCTACCACCATGGCCTCTTTGTTCATGAGCCCATTGGACAATTTTAAGAGTGACTAGGGGAAGAGGCTGAATGCTAGCCACAAAACAGGTCATATTATCCACTTGATTATTAAAATCTTCCTCTGCTGAAGTCACCTTCTGGTAAGCATTCATGTGGGACACAAATATTTTCATGTTTTTTGCCCACTCAGAAAGGTATATCCACATACCTCTGCCCCAGACCTGTTTGTCACCAATTTTCCAATCATGTTCCTTCCAAGCCCTTGACCATACAGCCAAACTATTGGCAGCAGCCCATGAATCAGTGTACAAATGCACTGGCCATTTCTTCTTCCAAGCAAAATGAACAACTAGGTGCACTGCTCAAACTTCTGCCCACTGGGAGGATTTACCTCACCACTGTCCTTCAGCGATGTCCCAGAAAAGGGCTGCAGTGCTGCAACTGTCCACTTTTGGGTGGTACCTGCATATCATACAGAAACATCTGTAAACCAGGCCTGAGTTTTCTCTTCTTCAGTCAACTGATTGTAAGGAACTCCCCAAGAGGCCATAGCTGTGTGCTGGGAAAAAGAAGGTAACATGGTAGAAGTGGTGACCAGGGGCATTTGGGCCACTTCCTCACACAACTTACTTATGCTTTCAGGACCCACTCAAACCCTACCTCATATATACCACTTCTACTTTATTATAGAGTGCTGCTGTGCATGCCCAACCTTATGGTTTGGTGGGTCAGACAATATCCAGCTCATAATAGGCAACTCAGGTCTCATGGTAACTTGCTGGACCATGGATAAGTGTTCAGTCTATACTAAGGCTATTTAGTATGCCAAAAGTTGTTTCACAAAAGGAGAGTAGTTATCTGCAGAAGATGGCAGGGCTTTGCTCCAAAATCCTAAGGATCCTCACTGTAATTCACCTATAGGGGATTGCTAGAATCTCCAGACAGCATCTCTTTTTGCCAGCGACACCTCCAGCACCATTGGATATGGTGGATCATATGGCCCAAGTGGCAGTGCAGCTTCCACAGCATCCTGGACCTGTTGCAGACCTTCCTCCTGTTTGGGTCCACAATCAAAACTAGCAGCTTTTCTGGTCACTTGGTAAATAGACCAGAGTATCGCACCCAAATGAGGAATATGTTGTCTCTAAAATCCGAAGAGGCCAACTAAGTGCGGTGCCTCTTTTTTGGTGATAGGAGGGGCCAGATGAAAGAGCTTACCCTTCACTTTAAAAGGGATAACTCTACATGCCCAACACCACTGGACACCTAGAAATTTTACAGAGGTGGAAGGACTCTGTATTTTTGTTGAATTTATCTCCCATCCTCTCTCATGCAAATACCTTGCTAATAAGTCTAGAATAATTGATACTTCTTGCTCACTAGGTCCAAGCAGCATGATATTATCAATATAATGGACCAGTGTGATGTCTTGTGGGAGGGAGAGATGATCAAGGTCCCTGTGAACAATATTATGACATATGGCTGGAGAGTTGATATACCTCTGAAGCAGGAGAGAGAAGATATATTGCTGGTCTTGCCAGGTGAAAGCAAACTTGTTCTAGTGGTCCTTTCTAATGACAATTGAGAAAAAAGCATTTGCCAGATGCTGCACATCAGGTACCAGGGGATGTAGTGATTTGCTCAAGCAACAATACTACATTTGGAACAGCAGCTGCAATTGGATTTACCACCTGGGTAAGTTTATGATAATCTACTGTCATCTTCCAAGATCAATCTGTTTTCTACACAGCCCAAATAGGAGAGTTGAATGGGGATGTGATGGGAATCATCACCCTTGCATCCTTCAAATCCTTGATGGTGGCACTGATTTCTGCAATCCCTCCAGGAATCCGGTATTGCTTTTGATTTACTATTTCTGTAGGTAGGGGCAGTGCTAGTGGCTTCCACTTGGCCTTCCCTAACATAATAGCTCCCACTCCACAAGTTAGGGATCCAATGTGGGGATTCTGCAAGTTACTGAAAACATGTCTATTGCAATTATGCATTCTGGAACTGGGAAGTAACCACAGAATTGGTCTGGGGACTCACTGGACTCACTGTTGGATGGAGCTTAGCTAAAACTCAGTAGATCACCTGACTTCCATAAGTCCCTACTCTAACTGGGTATACCACAGTAATGTTTTAGGTTTCCTGGAATTAATGTCACTTTTGAGCCAGTGTCTAATAATCCCCAAAATGTATGATCATTTCTTTTCCCCAATGCAAAGTTACCCTGGTAAAAGGCCATAAGTGTCTTTGAGGAAAGCTGGGAGGAAGATTAACAGTATCAATTTTTGACAGTGTAACGGGATCCTTCCCTAATGGGAACTGGCCTTCCCCTCATTCAAGGGGCTCTGGGTCTGTAAACTGTCTCAATCTGGAAATTGTTTAGGGATCATGAATCTCTTTTTCTGTAGTTCAAGTTAGGCTTTTGTGCACTAGATCTAGAACTCTTCAGCTTATACAAATCAAGTAGGAATTTAGTTGACTGCCCATGTATTTCACTTCAGGTACCCCATTATATATTAGCCAACACCATAGGTTTATGAGATTCAGACTCTTTGGATTGCTGCTTTGAGTCTACCTTTCATTGGTAGCAATACCCACCTTGTCTTTGGTGATTAAGTGCTGCTCCGTGGCTTCTGCCAGCCTGGGATGCAATCATCCCCATAGTGATTAAGGATTTTAGTTCCATGACAGCAGTTCCCACAGTAATATCTGGACTACAGAGGAGAGCAACCACAGAGATTTTCAGGGAAGATAGATTTAGTCTCCCCAATTTTTTCCTCAGTCCTGGTAAAGGGTGTCCTCTGGAAATTCCTGTGGTAGGTAGCAAATCTTTTTTTTTTATATACGCACAGCTAATATTTATTACAATAAAGGATACAGTGCAGGAACAGCAGAGAAGAGTTATACATAGGCGAAACCTGGCATGGTGAATAAGGCTTTCTTATCCTTCCTCTGTGCAGGTCATGCAGATGTACCCTCCATACCACCTGGAAACTGCAGGGACATGTGTGAGCTGTCTTTTCCTAGGAAAGTGTGCTTGAGCTGATCACACGCCTGCCACATGCCCGCACAACCAGGGCTTCAAACCAGGCACCAGGCATACATCATGAATCTTCCTGGTAACACTGAGTACACTGACAACCTGGTTCATCCTGACGCACTGATCTGGGCATATAGAAGAACACCATCACCCAGTAACTACATGGACATCTCAGTAGTTTAGTTCTCAGAGTGTGATCCAGGGTCATCATATGGCTACAGAGGTAAGCCAGAACAGAGTAATCCTCATCTACTATATTAACTTTTTCCTCACATATGCAGGTTTTTTTTTTATTTGCAGATATTCAAGTTCTATAAAACAGCTTCCTAATTTTCAATTAAAATATAGCCATCTATTTTTAAAAATTGATTTATCAGAAATCTTGCAAATGGTTTTTTATGTATATATTAGATCTCAAGTCTTTTGAGTTCCTGGCATTGCATGCAGTGCACATGTAAATCAATAGGATTTCTACTACCAGTTACACAGGCAAACCTGTCTCATTTATATATAATTATTCAAAAAATATATTGTATAGTTCAACATTCCATATCAGGTTAAGTAAACCACATTGGCATGATATTCCTCAGAGGCTTAAGTTTAAAAATTATACCACTGAGCTTTCCCATTTTGCTGTGATAAAAATTGATCTATTCTTTTTCCCAAACCAGACTGCCTGCTTTATTTTTTATTTATTTATTTATTTTAGGTCTTAAACTATTGTATTTTATTTTATTTTTCAATTACATTTTTTTATTTTTAATGAAGCTTTAGATTTAAATGTTACATAAAAAAAATAAGGGATTCCCATATACTCCACTCCCTCCCCGTCCCACAGTTTCCATATCAACATCCTTCATTAGTGTGGTTCATTTGTTACAACTGATGAACACATATTGAAGCATTGCTACAGACTATGGATTACAGTTTACATTATAGTTTACACTCTGTTCTGCACAATTTTGTACGTTTTGACAAAATATACAATGGCCTGTATCTGTCACTGCAATTTCATGCAGGATGACTCCAATGACCCAAAAGTGCCCCCATATTACACTTACTCTTCACTCTCCCATCCCTCAGAACCTCTGGTGGCTACTGCCTTTATATCAATGATAAGAGTTATTTCATTGCTAGAATAATTTTAAGTCTATAGTAGAATAATATTGTCTACTTTAGTCCTTTGTTCATTCCTTAGTCTTGAGGATTTTTGGATGGTGATGCCCACTCTGCTTCTAATTGAGAGAGAGCTTAAAATCCCATGGGGTAGATGGATGGAACTATCTTCCTTGCAGTTGCAGACACTCTCTGTTGCTTGGAATGGGCGTTGTCCATCATCATTTTCTTATTAGTTGTCCTGGGTGAGTCCAATGAACTGGAGAGTAGGTGTTGCAACTCTGTTGAAATTCAAGGCTCAACTGACACATGAACAGATCAAAGGTTTAAGTCTCTGGGACATATATTTATCAAGTATAGTATTAATTTTAGGTTCAAATAAAAAGGAGCAGAAGCGCCATGTGTAGAGAACCTATAAATGAGTCTAACTCTGTTATACTGGGGAACATAAATTCCAAAATAATGCCCTCTGACACGGTGCCTAATTCCTGAGCTGTCTGCCCTGCTTATAGTTTCTGGATGTCTTTAGCACCCTCAGGAGCCCGGCTGTATGAGGCACTGTTTGCCATGGCAGTAAATGAGATTCTGCTGAGACTTGCATAAGCATAACCTCTGGAATGACCACCCAACTCACTTTGAAGTCTCTTATTTACCATTTATCATTTTTGGTCAAGGTCTTTGTCAAGATGCATTGCTAGTTGGCACTTGGTAATAATCCTTCAGGGTCAAGGAGGCTTGTCCCCAGGTGTCAAGTCTCACGCTGGGGGTGGGGTGGGGTGAGGAGGGAAGGTTGTGTGTTTATATGCTGAGTTTGGCTAGAGAGAGGAGGTGGCAAGTATTAAATGGTAGATCCATTCTAGCATTCCAATCTCTCTAAGCCTTTGGATCCCCTCATCTACTGTATATGAGGGTAAATGGGGCATGTTGACCTCAGACATTCTAGGCTATCTTTTGGTCCATGTTTTAGCTAGCCATGTGAACAAACTTTTAGAGCCCTTTGTAACCTCTCAAGCTACAGCATTAAATCCAGAATCTCTGCTTAGTGGGCCCATATCAATAAATTCAGCCTGATCCAACTTTATATTCCTTCTACCATAATCCCATTACTATCCGCTACTATCCATTCCACCACTTATTCCCCTGGTTTCTATCTATATAAATTGGAAAACTCATGCAGTTCTTTAAGTGTATAGCATACTTCCTCAGTCACACTTTGTACTTCACCTTTGGGAGCTTGTGATTTTAGTCTAGTTATAGGTCTGGAAGAGAAGAGGGGTGGTGGGGGTGGGTAAGAAGAAAAATCAAAAATCTCTT
>JAQZBX010000998.1:0-91311 GCA_029593785.1 Cabassous unicinctus | reverse complement strand
TACATCTCGAAAATAAAAAGACAAACAACCCATTTAAAAAATGAGCAAGTGACCTGAAAAGACATTTCTTCAAGGAAGAAATACAAATGGTTAAAAAGCACATGAAAAAATGCTCGACATCACTAACTATTAGGGAATTGCAAATCAAAACCACAATGAGTTACCATCTTACATCCATCAGAATTGCAGCTATCAAAAAAACAGCAGAATATAAGTGTCGGAGAGGATGTGGAGAAATAGGAACCCTCATCTACTGGTGGTGGGATTGTGGAATGGTCCAGCCACTGTGGAAAACAGTTTGGCAATTCCTCAGAAAACTATCAATAGATCTTCCATATGATCCAGCAATTCCAATACTGGGTATATACCCAGAAGAACTGAAAGCAAAGACACGAACAGAAATATGCACACCAATGTTCATAGTGGGATTGTTCACAATTGCCCAAAGTTGGAATCAGCCACAGTGCCCATCAACAGATGAATGGATAAGCAAAATGTGGCACATGCATACAATGGAATATTACTCAACTGTTAGAAGGAATTAAGTGCTAACATATGGAATAACATGGGGAATCTTGAAGACCTTATGTTGAGTGAAGTAAGCCAGGCATTGAAGGAAGAACAGTTTATGACCTTATTGATTTGAATTGAGGTAAGATAACAGTTTCTGAGTACCACTGACCGAAAGATAGGCTAACAAGGAAGAAAGAGAGAAGGGTAGGCTGTGAGCCCTCACCCATATGGACATTACCTTTGTTAAATTGAAAGAGTGTAGTTACATATTGAAGGATAGGACAGGTGGGTAGATATTTTACTGGATTGAGTGCTGCAAGATTAACAGGTGCGTAGATTAGGAAGGACAGGTTAGAATAACCAGGACATGTAAATATGAATCTTGTCATCCCATGAGCCAAGACAAGGAAGATTCATATCCCCCAATGAGTGGGGAGGAAGGAACAGAAAAGATCAAATGAGGTATGTAAAGGTCATGAGAAATATTCTTCATTACCTTACATTAATGAACACAAGACATGGTAAATATCATCAAAAATTATTAAACTATACAGTCTAAATTGTAAACTCTACTGTAAACCATGAAACATTTTTCGTTGCTATATTTTACTATCTGTATACCAGCTATAACAATAACATCCACAAAAAAAAAGATTTTAATATGCGGTGGGGAAGGGGGAGGGAGTTTGGTTATGTGAGAGTCTCTAGTATTCCGTGTGTGACTTTGCTGTGACCTAAACTTCTCAGAAAATTAAATTGAAATTTCGGAGACACTGTGGAATGAGAGGGGGAAGGTTTCACGATACACTGGACATCCGATATTACAGTGATAAAAGGAAAAAAGAATAATTTCTTTTAGAAAAAGGATTTTTGTTTGTTTTGTTTTGTTTCCCATTTTTTCAATGTCCCAATCCGCTAACTATATTTTATTATTAGTTTAGTTTTCTTTTTTTTTTCTTCTGAGTCTACTTGTACATATTTCTTGCATTTAAAATTATCATTACTATTTCTTTTTCCTATTAATTGTATTTTGTTATTATATTGGCTTCATATTCAAGTAAGGTTTGGATCAAAGAAAGGTTTCAATGGGGGAAGCAGAGAATCACTGGTGTGAGTGTCTGGGATGGGGGATTCATGGGAGTAAGTCCATCTTAATATACATGAAAGATATATAAAATTGTTCAAATGATCAAGGGATGGGACATGGTCAGAGTGGGTAGACAATTAATTAATTAGGGAGTCTGAATTCCCAGCCTGGAGAGCTCTGCTACATTCCCCAAGGGAGAAGCAACAGTATCGTGAGTGCAGAGGCAGTGTCTGGCAAAAGAGGATGGCCTACTGATGGATTCTTGTTATTGAGGACTAGCCTTATGAGTATTTCCTCTTCTAATTGAAACTTAGCCTACTGTTATTGGTTTCTTAAGGGTCACCACCTCCTTGTTGCTCAAATGTGGCCTCTCTCTAAGCCAAACTCAGCATTTGAATGCAATACCTTCCCCCCAATGTGGGACATGACTCCTGGGGATGAGCCTCCCTGGCAATGAGGGAATAACAACAAGTGCCAACTGGCAACACGATCAGAAAAAGACCTTGAATAAAAGGGGGAAAAGGTAAAGAGAAATGAGTTCACATGGCTAAGAGACTTCAAAGAGAGTTTGGAGGTCATCCCAGAGGTAATACTTATGCATACCTCAGTAGGATCTCCTAGAACACCAAAGTGGATACCACCCCACACTGAGGGATCCCTGAGGACTCTGGTGACACCCATGTACTATACAAATGGGGGTAGCCCCAGAGATTGATGCCTAATATGTGGGCTCTTCATTGGCATCTGTGTTCCTGAGAGAGACAGAGTTGGACTCCAACAAGTCATCCCTGCACATGGTCCATCAGTCCCTTCTACTCAAACCTATATGTGATGCAGGAGTTTTAGGTGTACTTCCAGAGACTTTATCCTCTGTTCCACCTATGTGCCAGCTGTGCTGGAATCTTGGTGTAGCTGCAGCTCCTACCCTACAGCTCAATGACTCATGCAAGTAATCTGGTGAGGAGACGATGATGGGCAACGGCCATCCCAGTGAAGGGATAGGGCCTGCAGCTGAAGGCAAGATAATCCCATCCACTATATCCATGGGATATAAGCCCTCTCTCACATGGAGGTGAAGTGGACATCACCTTCCAAGTCGCCTCGGGATTGGGGGAGGAGCTGTGAACTAGAGTGGACTTTATGGTGTTCTGTTGTAGATATTTTGTGATTCAAGCAATGGAAGAAATTGTAACAGTGAGGTGGAGCCGGTGGCCACTGGACATTTTTGGGGCATGGAGAGGAGAGGCAGTTGAAATACTGTGGCTTTTTTGGGTCTTTGGGAGTTGTCCTGAGTGGCAAAATGGTGATGGATATAAGCCATTTTCCATCAGAATATACCAGGCAGAACTGAGTGGAAGAGAGTGTGGTCTGTGATGTGAATGTGGTCGATGCTAGATGGCAGGGCCCCAGGACGAGTATATCCATTGCGGGTGTTTTACCACATGAATGAGGAATGGTGGTTGAGATGTTGTTGGAGGTGTGGGTGGTGGGGAACATGGGAATCCCTTTAATTTCTGAGTAATATTTAGGTAATCTAAGCACGTTTAGAAAAAAATATATATATATAACAAATAACATTTATGTAAACAAATGCACATATATTCATATGCATTTATATATAATTTTACAAATATTGGTATGTATTGTGAAAAACTTGATTTTACCAGCAACTAAAAAAAACCCACACTGGTTTCACATAACAGTCTGTGAATGCAGCAGTTAATTCAACTTTGAAAGTAAACTAAGATAATTATTCGGCTACTGTGCACTTGTATTCACTCATTATCAATGGAAAAAGACTGCTTTTACCTAATCCTATGCCAAATCACGGGTTCATTCAGTTTTCAAAACTAAGCAATATAATCATTACTTTGGCAGCTATGCACTTGTTTTCACTTACAATGAATGTCAAAGCACTGCTTTTACTATGTCAAAGCTGCCGGTGCCTCAATTTGGAAATCTAAGTAAGATTCTTGTTCTTACAATTCTATACATGTGTTTAAAATTACAATCAACTTGACAACACTCCTTTCCCTAGCGTTGCCCGAATGCATTGAGTTGTTTGCATTAGAAAATCAAAAAAGAAACTTGTTTCATTGGCTGCTTTGCCTATATATTCATATAAAATCAATTTCAAGGCACTGGTTTCACCTAACTCTCTTTGAATGCAGTAGTTACTTCAAGTTTGAAAGGTAAGTATGATTCTTCTTTGTTTGGCTGCTATGCCCTTGTTTTCACTCACATGTCAACACACAGCTTTTACCTAATGCTAAGCCAATGCAGCGGTTTATCCACTTTACA
The DNA here is from genome assembly GCA_029593785.1 of Cabassous unicinctus. Classification (NCBI taxonomy): domain Eukaryota; kingdom Metazoa; phylum Chordata; class Mammalia; order Cingulata; family Chlamyphoridae; genus Cabassous; species Cabassous unicinctus. The sequence continues at coordinate 87,410 of JAQZBX010000998.1, read as the reverse complement.
AACAAAATAAGATTTGTGGTTTTTTTGATGCTATTCCTGTGTTTTCATTTAAATTCATGTTCAAAAATGGCTTCCCGTAACAGGCTGTAAAAGCAGCAGTTAATTCCATATTGAAAGTTAAGTAAGATACTTGTTTGTTTGGCTGCTGTGCACTTGCTTTCACTCGCTATCAATGTAAAAACACCGCTTTTGCCCATTGCTATGTCAAAACACTGGTTCCTTCAGTTTTCAAAACTAAGCAATATACTCATTACATTGAGAGCTATGCACTTGTTTTCACTTAAAATGAATGTCAAAAAACTGCTTTTACTATGCCAAAGCTGCCTCTACCCCACTCTGGAAATCTAAGTAAGATTCTTGTTTCTTACACTGCTAAGCACATATTTTCAATAACAATCAACTTGAAAACACTTGTTTTCCTGAACACTGGTTGAATGCATTGAGTTCTTTGCTTTAGAAAACCAAAAAAGATACTTGTTTCATTAACTGCTTTGCATGTGTATTCCTTTACAATCAACTTCAAGACACTGGTTTCACTTAACTATTTGTGAATGCAGTAGTTACTCCAAGTTTGAAAGATAAGTAAGATTCTTGTTTTTTTGGCTGCTATGCCCTTGCTTTCATTCACATGTCAACACACAGCTTTTACCTAAGGCTAATCCATTCATTGGCTTCTTCACTTTACAAAACTAAATAAGTTTTGTGTTGTATTTGATGCTATGCCTGTGGTTTCATTTAAATTTATGTTCAGAAGACTGGTTTCATCTAACAGTTATGAATGCAGCAGTTAATTCAATTTTGAATGTTAAGTAAGATACTTATTTGTTTGGCTGCTGTGCACTTGCTTTCACTCATTATCAATAAAAACACTGTTTTAATCCTAACGCTATGCCAAAACACTGGTTTTTTCAGTTTTCAAACTAACCAATATACTCATTACATTCGCAGCTTTGCACTTGTTTTCACTTACAATGAATGTCAAACCACTGGTTTTACTATGCCAAAGCTGCTGGTTCCTCACTTTGGAATTCTAAGTAAGATTCTTGCTTCTTACAATGTTATACATGTGTTTTCAATACAATCAACTTAAAAACATTGCTATTCCCTAACGTTAGCTGAATTCATTGAGTTCCTTGCTTTAAAAAAACAAAAAAGAAACTTGTTCCATTGGCTGATTTGCATGTGTATTCATTTACAATCCAACTCAAGACACTGGTTACACCTCTCTGAGAATGCGGTAGTTACTCCAAGTTTCAAAGGTAAGTAAGATTCTTGTTTGTTTGGCTGCTATGCCCTTGATTTCACTCACAGGTCTGTCTTTTCACTTAATTTCATCTTTGAAACACTGGTTTCTCATAACAGGCTGTGAATGCAGCATTTAATTCAACTTTTAAAGTGAAGTAACATACTTGTTGTTTGGCTGCAATGCGCTTGCTTTCAATCATTATCAATGAAAAAACACTGCTTTTACCTAATGCTATGCCAAAATACTGGTTTCTTCATTTTTCAAAACTAAGCAATATGCTCCTTACATTGAAACTCTTCATTTGTTATCAATTACAACGAATGACCAACCACTTTTTTTACTCTGCCAAAATTGCCTGGTCCTCAACTTGAAATATAAGTAAGATTCTTCTTTCTTAAACTGCTAAGCATGTGTTTTCAATTACCATCAACTTGAAAACACTGCTTTTCCTGAACACTGGTAGAATGCAGTGAGTTCTTTACTTCAGAAACCCAAAAAAGAAACTTGTTTTATTAGCTGCTTTACATGTGAATTCACTTAAAATCAATTTCAAGGCACTGGTTTCAACAAACTCTCTGTGAATGCAGTAGTTCCTTCAAGTTTGAAAGGTAAGTAAGATTCTTGCTTGTTTGGATGCAATGCCCTTGCTTTCCCTAACATGTAAACACACGGATTTTACCTTATGCTAAGCCTATGCTGTGGTTTCTCCACTTTATAATCCTAAAAATGTTTGCCTTTTATTTGCTGCTATGCCTGTAATTTCACTTAAATTCTTCTACAAAACACATGTTTCACCTAACAGGCTGTGAATGCCACAGTTATTTCTACTCTGAAAGCTAAGTAAGACACTTGTTTGTTTGGCTGCTTTGTGCTTGGTATCACTCATTATCAATGTAAAAACAATGGTTTTACCAAATACTATGCCATAACACTGGATTCTTCAGTTTTCAAACCTTAGCAATGTACTCATTACATTGGCAGCTATGCACTTGTTTTTACTTATGATGAATGTCAAAACACTGCTTTTACTCTGCCAAAGCTGTCGGTTCCTCACTTTGGAAATATAAGTAAGATTCTTCTTTCTTACAGAGCTATACATGTGTTTTCAATTACAATCAACTTGAAAACACTGATTTTCCCTGACGTTGGCTGAATGAATTGAGTTCTTTGCTTTAGAAAACCAAAACAGAAACTTATTTCATTGGCTGATTTGCTTGTGTATTCATTTACAATCAACTTCAAGACACTGCTTTCACCTAACTCTCAGTGAATGCAGTTGTTTCTTCAAGTTTGAAAGGTAAATAAGATTCTTGTTTTTTTGCCTGCTAGGACCTTGCTTTCACTCACATGTCAAAACACAACTTTTCCTAAGGCTAAGCCAATGTAGTGGTTTCTCCACTTTACAAAACTATATAAGATTTGTGTTTTATTTGATGCTATGCCTGTGTTTTCATTTAAATTCATGTTCAAAACACTGGTTTCACCTAAAATGCTGTGAATGCAGCAGCTAATTCAACTTTGAAAGTTAAGGAAGATACTTATTTGTTTGGCTGCGGTGTGTTTGCTTTCACTCCTTACCAATGTAAAAACACTGCTTTTACCTAATGATATGCCATAACACTGGTTTCTTCAGTTTTACAAACTAAGCTATATACTCCTTACATTGGCAGCTATTCACTTGTTATCAAATACATCGAATGATGATCCATTGCTTTTACACTGCCAAAGCTGCAAGTTACTCTCTTTTGAAATCTAAATAAGAATCTTGTTTCTTACACTACTAAGCATGAGTTTTCAATTACAATCAACTTGAAAACACTGCTTTTCATGAAACCTGGTTGAATGCAGGGAGTTCTTTACTTCAGAAAACCTAAATGGAACCTGTTTCATTGGCTGATATGCATGCGTATTCATTTACAACCAACTTCAAGACACTGGTTTGACCTAACTCTCTGTGAGTGCAGTAGTTCCTTCAAATTTGAAAGGAAAGTAAGATTCTTGTTTGTTTGGCTGCTATGCCCTTTCTTTCAATCACATGTCAACACACAGCTATTACCTAAGGCTAAGTAAATGCAGGTGTTTCTTCACTTTCCAAAACTAAATAAGATTTTTGTTTTATTTGATGCCATGCCTGTGTTTTCATTTAAATTCATGTTCAAAACCCTGAGTTTACCTAACAGGGAGTGAATGCAGCAGATAATTCAACTTTGAAAGTTAAGTAAGACAGTTATTTGTTTGGCTTCTTTGCACTTGCTTTCACTCAATATCAATGTAAAAACACTGCTTTGACCTAATGCTATACCAAAACACTGGTTTCTTCAGTTTTCAAAACTAAGCAATATACTCCTTACATTGGCAGATATTCATTTGTTATCATTTGCAACGATTGACCAACCACATCTTTTACTCTGACAAAGCTGCCGGTTCCTCACTTTTATGACCTAAGTAAGATTCTTGTATCTTACACTGCTAAGCATGTGTTTTCAATTACAATCAACTTGAACACACTGCTTTCTGAACACTGGTTGAAGGCAGTTTGTTCTTTGCTTCAGAAAACCAAAAAGGAAACTTGTTTCATTTGCTGATATGCATGTGTATTCACTTAAAATCAATTTCAAGGCACTGGTTTCACCTATCTCTCTGTGAATTCAGTAGATACATCAAGTTTGAAAGGTAAGTAAGATTCTAGTTTTTTTGGCTGCTATTTACATGCTTTCACACACATGTCAACTCACAGGTTTTACCTAATGATATGCCAATGCATTGGTTTCTTCACTTTACAATTCTAAATAAGATTTGTCTTTTATTTGCTGGTATGTTGTGTTTTCATTTAAATTCATCTTCAAAACATTGGTTTCCCATAATAGGCTGTGAATGCAGCAGTTACATCAACTTTGAAAGTTAAGTAAGTTACTTGTTTGTTTGGCAGCTATGCACTAGCTTTTATTCATTATCAATGTAAAAACATTTCTTTTGCCTAACACTATGACAAAACACTGGTTTCTTCAGTTTCAAAATTAGCAACATTCTTATTACATTGGCAGCTCTGCACTTGCTTTCATTTTGAATGTCAAAACACTGCTTTTACCATGCCAAAGTTGCTGATTACTCATTTGAAAATCTAAATAAGATTCTTGTTTTTTACGATACTATACATGTTTCTTCAATTACAAGAAACTTGAAAACTCTGCTTTTCAATTATGTTGGCTGAATGAATTGAGTTTTTTGCTTTAGAAAACAAAAAAAGAAACTTCTTTCATTGGCTTATTTGCATGTGTATTCATTTACAATCAACTTCAAGACACTGGTTTCACCTCTCTGGGAATGCTGTATTTTCTTCAAGATTGAAAGGTGATTAAGATTCTTGTTTGGCTGCTATGCCCTTGCTTTCACTCACATGTCATCACACAGTTTTACCTTAGACTTAGTCCATGCAGTGGTTTCTTCATTTTACAATACTTAATAGAGTTTGTGTTATATTTGCTTCTTTATCTGTGTTTTCTTTTAAATTCTTTTTCAAAACACTGTTTTCACTTACAGGCTGTGAGTGCAGCAGTTTATTCATCTTTCAAAGTTAAGTAAAATACTTATTTGTTTGGCTGCTGTGCGCTTGCTTTCCCTCACTATCAAGGTAAAAACACTGCTATTATCTAATGCTATGCCAAAACACTGGTTTCTTCAGTTTTCAAAACTAAGCAATATACTCATTACATTGGCATCTATGCACTTGTTTTCACTTTCAATGAATGTGAAAACACTGCTTTTACTATGTCAAAGCTGCCGGTCCCTCACTTTGGAAATTTAAGTAAGATTCTTGTTTCTTACAATGCTATAAATGTGTTTTCAATTAAAATCAACTTGAATACACTGCTTTTCCCTAACTTTGGTTGAATGCAGTGAGTTTCCAGCTTCAGAAAACCAAAAGGAAACTTTTTTCATTGTCTGATTTGATTGTGTATTCATTTACAATCAACTTCAAGACACTGGTTTCACCTCTCTGTGTTTGCAGTAGTTACTTCAAGTTTGAAATATAAGTATGATTCTTGTTTGTTTGGCTGCTATGCCCTTGCTTTCACTCACATGTCAGCACACAGCTTTTACCTAAGGCTAAGCCAAGGCAGTGGTTTCTTCACTTTACAAACTCAATAAGATTTGTGTTGTATTTGATGCTATGCCAGTGTTTTCATTTAAACTCATGCTCAAAATAACTGTTTCACCTAACAGGCTATTAATGCAGCAGTTAATTGAAGGTTGAAATTTAAGTAAGATTCTACTTGGCTGCTGTGCACTTTCTTTCACTCATTTTAAATGTAAAAACACAGCTTTTACCTAATGCTATGCCAAAACACTGCTTTCTTTGGTTTTCTAACCTAAGCAATATACTCCTTACATTGGAACCTATTCACTTCTTTTCACTTACAACAAATGAACAACCACTGCTTTTACTCTGCTATATCTGCCGGTTCCTCACTTTTGAAACCTAAGTAAGAATCTTGTTTCTTACACTGCTAAGCATGTGTTTTCAAATACAATCAACTTGAAAGCTCTGCTTTTCCTGAACACTGTTCGAATGCACTGAATTCTTTGCTTGATAAAACCAAAAAGGAAACTTGTTTCATTGGCTGATTTGCATGTGTATTCACTTAAAATGTTTTTCAAGGCACCGGTTTCACCTAATGCTCTGTGAATGCTGTAGTTTTTTTTAAGTTTGAAATGTAAAATTCTTGTTTGTTTGGCTGCTATGCCCTTGCTTTCACTCACATGTCAACACACGGATTTTGCCTAATGCTGAGCCAATGCAGTGGTTACTTCACTTTACAATCCTAAATAAGATTTGTCTTTTATTTGTTGCTCTTCCTGTGTTTTCACTTAAATTCTTCTTCAAAACACTTTTTTCCCATAACAGGCTGTGAATGCAACAGTTAATTCATCTTTGAAATTTAAGTAATTTACTTTTTCTGCTACTGTGTACTTTCTTTCACTCATTATCAATGTAGAATCACTGGTTTTACCTAATACTATGACAAAACACTTGTTTCTACAGTTTTCACAACTAAGAAATATACTCATTACATTGGAAGCTATAAACTTGTTTTCACTTACAATGAATGTCAAAACACTACTTTTGTCTGCCAAAGCTGCCGGTTCCTCACTTTTGAAACCTAAGTAAGATTCTTGTCTCTTACACTGCTTAGCATGTGTTTGCAAATACAATCAACTTGAAAACACTGCTTGTCCTGAACGCTGCTTGAATGCAATCAGTTTTTTGCTTCAGAAAACAAAAAAGGAAACTTGTTTCATTGGCTGATTTGCATGTGTATTCATTAACAATCATCTTCAAGAAACTGGTTTCACTACACTTTCTGTCAATGCAGTAGTTACTTCAAGTTTGCAAGGTAAGTAAGATTCTTGCTTTTTTGACTTCTATACCCTTGCATTCACTCACATGTGAACTTAGGGCTTTTACCTAAGGCTAAGCCAAAGCATTGGATTCCTCACTTTACAAAACTAAATAAGATTTGTGTTTTATTTGATGTGTTTTCATTTAAATTCATGTTCAAAACACTGGTTTCACCTAACAGGCAGTGAATGCAGCAGTTAATTCAACTTTGAAAGTTAAGTAAGATACTTTTCTGTTTGGCTGCTGTGTGCTTGCTTTTACTCATTATCAATGTAAAAATACTGCTTTTACCTAATGCTATGCCAAAACACTGGTTTATTCACTTTTAATAACTAAGCAATATACTCTTTACATGGCAGCTATTCACTTGTTATCAAATACAACGAATGACCAAACACTGCTTTTACTCTGCCAAAGTTGCCGGTTCCTCACATTTGAAACCCAAATAAGAATCTTGTTTCTTACACTGCTAAGCATGTGTTTTCAATTACAATCAACTTGAAAACACTGCTTTTCATGAACCCTGGTTGAATGCAGGGAGTTCTTTGCTTCAGAAAACCAAAAAGAAAGTTATCTCTTTGGCCGATTTGCAAGTGTATGCACTTAAAATCAATTTCAAGGCACTGGTTTCACCTACCACTCTGTGATTACAGTAGTTCTTTCACGTGTGAAAGGTAAGATTCTTGTTTGTTTGGGTGCTGTGCCCTTGCTTTCCCTCATGTGTCAACACAGGGCTTTTACCTAATGCTCAGCCAAGGAAGTGGTTGATTTAGTTTTCATACCTAAATAGGATTTGTCTTTTATTGGCTTTTATGCCTGTGTTTTCACTTAAATTCATCCTCGAAACACTGGTTTCCCATTAAAGCCTATGAAGGAAGCAGTTAATTCAACTTTGAAATTTAAGAAAGGCACTTATTTATTTGGTTTCTGTTTGCTTAGTGTCACTCATTATCAATGTAAAAACCCTGCTTTTAACTAATGCTATGCCAAAACAATGGTTTCTTCAGTTTTCAAAACTAAGCATTATACTCCTTACATTGGCAGCTATTCATTTGTTATCACTTACAACGAATGACCAACCACTGCTTTTACTCTGCCAAAAGTGCCTGTTCCTCACTTTTATAACCTAAGTAAGATTCCTGTTTCTTACACTGCTAAGCATGGTTTTCAATTACAATCAACTTGAACACAATGCTTTTCTTGAACACTGGTTGAAAGCAGTGAGTTATTTGCTTCAGAAAACCAAAAAGGAAGCTTGTTTCATTGACTGATTCGGATGTGTATTCGCTTAAAAAAATTTTCAAGGCACTGGTTTCACCTAACTCTCTGTGAATGCAGTAGATACTTCAAGTTTGAAAGGTAATTAAGATTCTTGTTTGTTTGCCTGCTCTGTACTTGATTTCACACACATGTCAACACATGGAATTGCCCTAATGCTAAGCCATTGAATTGGTTTCTTCACTTTACAATTATAAATAAGATTTGTCTTTTATTTGCTGCTATGCTGTGTTTCCATTTAAATTCATCTTCAAAACATTGGCTTCAACTAAAAGGCTATGAATGAGCCAGTTAATTCAACTTTGAATGTTAAGCAACATACTTATTTGTTTGGCGCCTGTGTGCTTGCTTTCATTCTTTATCAATATAAAAACATTGCTTTTACCTAATTCAATGCCAAAACACTGGTTTCTTCAGTTTTCAAAAGTAAGCAATGTACTCCATACATTGGCAGCTGTTCACTGGTTATCACTTACAACGAATTACCAACCACTGCTTTTACTCGGCCAAAGCTGCCGGTTCCTAACTTTTGAAACATAAGTAAGATTCTTGTTTCTTACACTGCTAACCATGTGTTTTCATTTACAATCAACTTGAAAGCACTACCTTTCCTGAACGCTGGTTGAATGCAGGGAGTTCTTTGCTTCAGTAACCCAAAAAAGAAATTTGTTTCATTGGCTGATTTGAATGTGTATTCATTAACAATCAACTTCAAGACACTGGTTTCACCGAACTCTCTGTGAATGCAGTAGGTATTTAAACCTTACAAGGTAAGTAAGATTCATGTTTGTTTGGCACTATACTCTTGCTTTCACTCACATGTCAACACACAGCTTTAGCCTAAGGCTAAGCCAATGCAATGGTAACTTCACTTTACAAAACTAAATAAGTTTTGACTTTTATTTGTTGCTATGCCAATGTTTTCACTTAAATTTATCTTCAAAACCCTGGTTTTCCGTAACAGTATGTGAATGCAGCAGTTAATTCAACTTTGAAAGTTAAGTAAGATACTTGTTTCTTTGGCTGCTATGCACTTGCTTTCACTCGTTATCAATGCAAAAACACTGCTTTTTCCTAATACTATGCCAAAACACTGGTATCTTCAGTTTTCAAAACTGAGCAATCAAAGTAAAATTTTTCTTTCTTACAATGCTATACATGGGTTTGCATTTACAATGAACTTGAAATCACTGCTTTTCCCTAATGTTGGCTGAATGCATCGATTTCTTTGCTTTAGAAATCCAAAAAAGAAACTTGTTTCATTGGCTGATTTGCATGTGTATTCAATTACAAACAACTTCATGACACTGGTTTCACCTAACACTCTGTGAAAGCAGTAGTTACTTCAAGTTTGAAAGGTAAAAGAATTCTTGTTTGTTTGGCTCCTATGGCCTTGCTTTCACTCACATGTCAACACACAGCTTTTACATAAGGCTAATGCAAAGCAATGCAGTGGTTTCTTAAGTTTAACAAATCTAAATAAGACTTGTGTTTTATTTGATGCTATGCCTGTGTTTTCATTTAAATTCAAGTTCAAAACTGTCTTTTCCACAACAGGCTGTGAATGCAGCCAGAAACAGGCTGTGAATGTAACAGTTAATTCAAATTTGAACGTTAAGAAAGATACTTGTTTGTTTAGTTGCTATGCACTTGCTTTCATTCATTGTCAGTGTAAAAACACTGCTTCCAATGAATGTCAAAACACCACTTTCACTTTGCCAAAATGCCAGTTCCTCACTTTCAAAATCTAAGTTAGATTCTTGTTTCTTACAATGCTATACATGTGTTTTCAATTACAGTCAACTTGAAAAAACTGCTTTTCCCTACACTTGGCTGATTGCATTGAGTTCTTTGCTTTAGAAAACCAAAAAAGAAAGTTGTTTCATTGGCTGATTTGCCTGTGTATTCATTTACTTCAAGAATGAAAGGTAAGTAAGATTCTTATGTGATTTGCTCTTATGCCCTTGCTTTCACTCACGTGTCAACACACATTTTTAGCCTAAGGCTAAGAAAATGCAGTGGTTTCTTCACTTACAAATCTATATAAGGTTTGACTTTTATTTGCTGCTATGCCAGTGTTTTCATTTAAATTAATATTGAAAACACTGGTTTCTCCTAACAGGCTCTGAATGCAGCAGTTAATTCAACTTAGAAAGTTAAGTAAGATTCTTGTTTCTTTCAATGCTATACATGTGTTTTCAATTACAATTAACAGGAAATCACAGGTTTCCCTAACGTTGGATGAATGAATTGAATTCTTTGGTTTAGAAAACCAAAAAAGAAACTTGGTTCATTGGTTGATTTGCATGCGTATCATTTAAAAACAACTTCAAGGCACTGGTGTCACCTAACTCTGTGAAAGCAGCAGTTACTTCAAATTCCAAAGGTAAGTAAGATTTTGTTTGTTTGGCTGCTATGCCCTTGCTTTCACCCACATGTCAACACACAGCTTTTGCCTAAGGCTAAGCCAATGCCATGGTTTCTTCACTTTACAAAACTAAATAAGATTTGCCTTTTATTTGCTGCTGTGCCTGTGTTTTAACTTCAATTCATCTTCACAACACTGGTTTCCTGTAACAGGCTGAGAAAGCAGCAGTTAATTCTACTTTGAAATTGATGTAAAATACTTGTTTGGTTGGTAGCTATGTGCTTGCTCTCATTCATTATCAAAGTAAAGCACTGCTTTTACCTAATACTATGTCAAAACACTGGTTTCTTCACTTTTCAAAACTAAGAAGTATACTCATTACATTGGGAGTTATGCACTTGTTTTCACTTACAATGAATGGCAAAAACACTGCTTTTACTGTGCCAAAGATGCTGGTTCCTCACTTTCAAAATCTAAGTAAGATTCTTGTTTCTTGCAATGCTATACATGTGTTTTCAATTACTATCAACTTGAAAACAGTGCTTTTCCATAACATTGGCTGAATGCATTGAGATCTTTCATTTAGAAAACCAAAAAAGAAACTTGTTTCATTGGTTGTTTTGCATGTGTATTCATTTACAAAGAACTTCAAGACACTGGTTTCACCTAACTCTCTGTGAATGCAGTAGTTACTTCAATTTTGAAAAGGTAAGTAAGATTCTTGATTGATTATTGTTTGTTTGGCAGCTATTCCCTTGCTTTCACTCACATATCAACACAAAGCTTTTGCCTAAGGCTAAGCCAATGCTGTGGTTTCTTCACTTTTCAAAACTAAATAAGATTTGTCTTTTATTTCCTGCTATGCCTGTGTTTTCACTGAAATTCATCTTAATAACACTGGTTTCCCATAACATGCTGTGAATGCAGCAGTTAATTCAACTTTGAAATTTAAGTTACATACTTGTTTGTTTGGCTTGTACGTGCTTGCTTTCACTGATCATGAATGTAAAAACACTGCTTTTACCTAACACTATGCCAAAATACTGGTTCCTTTGGTTTTCAAAACTATGTAATAAACTCATTACATTGGGAGCTATGCACTTGTTTTCACTTACAATGAATGGCAAAACATTGCTTTTACTATGCCAAATATCCCAGTTCATCGCTTTCAAAATATAAGTAAGTTTCTTGTTTCTTACAATGCTATACATGTGATTTCTATTACAATCAACTTAAAAACATGGCTTTTTCCTAACCTTGTCTGAATGCATTGACTCCTTTGCTTTATAAAACCAAAAAAGGAACTTGTTTCATTGGCTGATTTGCATGTGTATTAATTTACAAACAACTTCAAGACACTGGTTTCACCTAACTCTCTGTGAAAGCAGTAGTTACTTCAAGTTAGAAAGTTAAATAAGTTTCTTCTTTGTTTGGCTGCTCTGCCCTTGCTTTCACTGATACATTATCACGCACTTGTTGCCTAAGGCTAAGCCAATGCAATGGCACCTTCCCTTTACAAAACTAAATAAGATTTATCTTTTATTTGCTGCTCTGCCTGTGTTTTCAATTCAATTCATCTTCAAACCACTTGTTTCCTATAACAGGCAATGAATGCAGCAGTTAATTCAACTTTGAAAGTTAAGTAAGATACTTGTTTGTTTGGCTGCTATGGGCCTGCTTTAACTCATTATCAATATAAAAACACTGCTTTTACCTAATACTATGCCAAAACACTTGTTTCTTCAATTTTCAAATCTAAGCAATATACTCATCACATTGGCAGCTATGCACTTGTTTTCACTTACAATGAATGGCAAAACACTGCTTTTACTATGCCAAAATTGCTGGTTCCTCACTTTCAAAATCTAAGTAAGATTCTTGTTTCTTACAATGTTATACATGTGTTTTCAACTACAATCATCTTGAAAACACCGGCTTTTCCCTAATATTTGCTGAATGCATTGAGTTCTTTGCTTTAGAAAACCGAAAAGAAACTTGTTTCATTGCCTGACTTGTATGTGTTTTCATTTACAAACAACTTCAAGACATTGGTTTTACCTAACTCTCTGTGAATGCAGTAGTTACTTCAAGTTTAAAACTTAAGATAGATTCTTGTTTTTTCTGGCTGCTGTGCCGTAGTTTTCACTCACATGTCAACACACAGCTTTTACGTAAGTCTAAGCCAAATCAGTGGCTTCTTCACTTTACAAAACTAAATAAGATTTGTCTTTTATTTGCTGCTGTACCTCTGTTTTCACTAAAATTCATCTTCAAAACACTGGTTTTCTGTAACAGGCTGTGAATTCATCCGTTAATTCAACTATGAAAGTGAAGTAAAATACTGTTTTTTTGGCTGCTATGTGCTTGCTTTCACACATCATCAATATAAAAACTGTGCTTTTAACTAATACTATGCTAAAAACTGGTTTCCTCACTTTTTAAAACCAAGCAATATTCTCATTACATTGGAAGCTATGCACTTGTTTTCACTTACAATGACTGACAAACACTGCTTTTACAAATCCAAAGCTACGGTTCCTCACCTTGTAAATCTAAGTAAGATTATTGTTTCTTACAATGCTATTCATGTGTTTTCAATTGCAATCAACTTAAAAACCCTGCTTTACCTGATCGTTGGCAGAATACATTGAGTTTTTGCTTTAGAAAACCAAAACATTGATTTGTTTCTTTGGCTGAATTGAATGTGTATTTATTTACAAACAACTTCAAGACACTGGTTTCACCTAACTCGCTGTGAATGCAGAAGTTATTTCAAGTTTGAAATGTAAGTAAGATTCTTGTTTGTTTAGCTTCTACGCCCTTGCTTTCACTCACATGTCAACACACAGGTTACATAAGCCAAAGCAGTGGTTCCCTCACTTTACAAAACTAAAGAAGATTTGTCTTTTATTTGCTGCTATGTCTGTGTTTAAACTTAAGTTCATCTTCAAAACACTGATTTTCCGTTACAGGCTATGAATGCAGCAGTTAATTCAGCTTTGAAATTTAAGTAAGACACTTGGTTGTTTTGATGTTCTGCACTTGCTTTCACTCACTATCAATGTAAAAACCCTGCTTTTACCTAAGAGTATGCCAAAACACTGGTTTCTTAAGTTTACAAAACTAAGCAATATACTCAATACATTGGCAGATATGCACTTGTTTACAAATGCAATGAATGGTAAAACACTGCTTTTACTATGTCATAGCTGCCGGGTACTCTCTTTGGAAATCTACTAAAATTCTTGTTTTTTACAATGCTTTACATGTGTTTTCAATTACAATCATCTTGAAAACACTGATTTTTCGTAACGTTGGCTGAATGCACTGAGTTCTTTCCTTTAGAAGACCAAAAAAGAAACTTGTTTCTTTGGCTAATTTGCATGTATATTCATTTACAAAAACGTCAAAACACTGGTTTCCTTATCTACTGTGAATGCAGTAGTTACTTCCAGTGTGATAGGTAAGAAAGTTTTTCTTTGTTTGGCTGCTAAGCCCTGTCTTTTACTCACATGACAACACACAACTTTTACCTATGGATAAGCCAATGTTGTGGTTTCTTCACTTGACAAAATAAATGAGATTTGTGTTATATTTGATGCTATGCCTGTGTTTTCATTTAAATTCATGTTCAAAACACTGGTTTCTACAAACAGGCAGTGAATGCAACAGTTAATTCAATTTTGAAAGTTAAGTTAGATACTTGTTTGTTTGGCTGCTATGCGCTTGCTTTCACTCATTATCAATGTAAAAACACTGCTTTTACCTAATACTATGCCAAAACATTGGTTTTTCAGTTTTCAAAACTAAGCAATATACTCATTACATTGGCAGCTATGCACTTGTTTTCACTTACAATGAATGTCAAAACACTGCTTTTACTGTGCCAAAGCTGCCGGGTCTTCACTTTTGAAATCTAAGTAAATTCTTGTTTCTTACAATGCTATACATGTGTTTTCAACTACAATAAACTTGAAAACACTGCTTTCCCTAAAATTGGTTGAATGCATTGAGTTCTTTGATTTAGAAAACCAAAAAAGAAACTTTTTTCATTGACTGATTTGCATGTGTATTCATTTACAAGCAATTCAAGACACTGGTTTCACTAAATTCTTTGTGAAAGCAGTAGTCTCTTCAAGTTTTTAACGTAAATTAGATTCTTGTTTGTTTGGCTGCTATGCCCTGGCATTCATTCACACGTCAACACAAACCTTTACCTAAGGCTAAGCCAATGCAGTGATTTCTTCACTTTATAAATCTAAATAAAATTTGTCTTTTTTTGCAGCTATGCCTGTGTTTTCAATTAAATTCATTATCAAAATACTGATTTACATTAACAGGCTGTGAATGCAGCAGTTATTTCAACTTTTAAAGTTTAGTGATATACTTTTTCATTTGGCTGCTATGAGCTTGCTTTCACTCACCATCAATGTTAAAACTCAGCTTTTACTTAATACTATGCCAAACATTGGTTTCTTCAGTTTTCAAAACTAAGCAATATACTCATTACGTTGGCAGCTATGCACTTGTTTTCACTTACAATGAATGCCAACGCTGCTTTTACTATGCCAAAGCTGCCGGTTTCTCACTTTGGGAATCTAAGTAAGATTCTTGTTTCTTACACTGCTATACTTGTGATTTCAATTACATTCAACATGAAAACACTGCTTTTCCCTAGCATTCACTGAATGGATTGAGTTCTTTCCTTGAGAAAACCAAAAAAGAAACTTGTTTCATTGGCAGATTTGCATGTGTATTCATTTACAAACAACTTCAAAAAGTGGTTTCACCTAACTCTCTGTGAATGCAGTAGCTACTTCAAGTTTGAAAGGTAAGTAATATGCTTTTTCTTTGGCTGCTATCCCTTTGCTTTCACTCACATGTCAACATACAGCTTTTGCCTAAGGCTAATCCAATGCAGTGATTACTTCACTTTAAGAATCTAAATAATATTTGCCTTTTATTTGCAGCTATGCCTGTGTTTTCACTTAAATTCATCTTCAAAACCCTGGTTTCCTGTAACAGGCTGTGAATGCAGCAGTTAATTGAACTTTGAAAGTTAAGTAAGGTACTTGTTTATTTTACTGTTATGTGCTTGCTTTTACTCATTATCAATGTAAAAACACTGCTTTTACCTAATACTATGCCAAACACTGGTTTCTTTAGTTTAAAAAACTAAGCAATATTCTTAATCCATTGGCAGCTATGCAATGGTTTTCAATTATAATGAAAGGCAAAATTCGGCTCTTACTCTGCCAAAGCTGACAGTTCCTCACTTTGGAAATCTAAGTAAGATTCTTATTTCTTACAATGCTATACATGTCCTTTCAAGTACAGTCAAATTGAAAACACTGCTTTTCCCTAACGTTGCCTGAATGCATTGAGTTCTTTGCTTTAGAAAAACAAAAAAGAAACTTGTTTCATTGGCTGATTTGCATGTATATATATTTACAACCGAGTTCAAGACACTGGTTTCACATAACAATCTGTGAATGCAGTAGTTACTTCAAGTTTGAAAGGTAAGTTAGATTTTTGCTTGTTTGAATGCTATGTCCTCGCTTTCACTCACACGTCAAAACACAAATTTTACCTAAGGCTAAGCCAATGCAGTACCTTCTTCACTTTACAAAACGAAATATGATTTGTCTTTTATTTGCTGCTCTGTTGTGTTTTCACTTAAGTTCATTTTGAAGACATGGTTTCCCATAACTGGCTGTGAATGCAGTAGTTAATTCAACTTTTAAAGTTAAGTAAGATACTTCTTTGTTTGGCTGCTAATCACATGGTTTCACTCATTATCAATTTAAAAACACTGCTTTTACCTAATATTATGCCAAAACACTGGTTCCTTCTGTTTTTGAAACTAAACTATAAAGTTATTACATTGGAACCTATGCACTTGTTTTCACTTACAATGAATGGCAAAACACTGCTTTTAATATGCCAAAGCTGCAGGTTCCTCTCTTTGGAAATCTAAGTAAGATTCTTGTTTCTTACAATGCTATAAATGTGTTTTCAATTACAATCAACTTTAAAACACTGTTTTTCCCTTAGGGTTGCTGAATGCATTGAGTTCTTTGCTTTAGAAAACAAAAAAAAACTTGTTTCTTTGGCTGATTTGTATGTGTATTCATTTACAAACAGCTTCAAGATACTGGTTTCAACTAACTCTCTGTGAGTGCAGTACTTACTTCAATTTTGAAAGGAAAGAAAGTTTCTTGTTTGTTCGGCTGCTATGCCCTTCCTTTCACTCACATGTCAAAACACAGCTTTTGCCTTAGTATAAGCTAATGCCTTGGTTTCTTCTCTTTACAAAACTAAATTGGATTTATCTTTTATTTGCTGCTCTGACTGTGTTTTGACTTAAATTCATCTTCAAAACAGTGGTTTTCTGTAACAGGCTGTTAATGCTGCAGATAATTCAACTTTGAAATTTAAGTAAGATACTTTTTTGTTTGGCTGCTATGCGCTTGCTTTAATTCATTATCAATGAAAAAAACACTGATTTTACCTAATACTATGCCAAAAACTGGTTTCTTCAGCTTTCAAAACTAGGCGATATATTCATTACATTGGCAGCTATGCACTTGTTTTCACTTAAAATGAATGACAAAACACTGCTTTTAGTATTCCAAAACTGTCGGTTACTCTCTTTGGAAATCTAAGTAAGATTCTTGTTTCTTACAATGATATATATGTGTTTTCAATTACAATCAACTTGAAAACTCTGCTTTTCCTTAACGTTAGCTGAATGCATTGAGTTCCTTGCTTTACAAATCCAAAATGGAAACTTATTTGCTTGGCTCATTTGCATGTGTATTCATTTACAAGAAACTTCAAGACACTGGTTTCACCTATCTCTCTGTGAATGCAGTAGTTACTTCAAGTTTGAAAGGTAAATAAGTTTCTTGTTTGTTTGGTTGCTATGGCCTTGCTTTCACTCAAATGTCTACACACAGCTCTTGCTTAAGGCTAAGCCAATGCAGTGGTTAGTTCACTTTACAAAACTAAACAAGATTTCTCTTTTCTTTGCTGCTATGCCTGTGTTTCCACTTAAATTAAGCTCCAAAACACTGCTTTCCCATAACAGGCTGTGAATGTAGCAGTTAATTCTACTTTGAAAGTTAAGTAAGATACTTGTTTGTTTGGGTGCTATGTGCTTGCTTTCACTCATTATAAATGTAAAAACACTGCTTTTACCGAATACTGTGCCAAACACTGGTTTCTTTGGATTTTAAAACTAAGCAATATACTCATTACCCTGGCAGCTATACACACGTCTTAACTTAAAATGAATGTCAAAACACCGCTTTTACTATGCCAAAGCTGCCGGTGTTCACTTTCAAAATCTAAGTAAGAGTCTTGTTTCTTACAATGTATATATGTGTTTTCAATTACAATCAACTTGAAAACACTGCTTTTCCCTAACTTTGGCTAAAGGCATTGAGTTGTTTGCTTTAGAAAACCAAAACAGAAAATTGTTTCATTGGCTGATTTGCATATGTAATCATTTACAACAACTTCAAGATGCTGTTTCACTTAACTCTCTGTGAATGCAGTAGGTACTTCAAGTTTGAAAGGTAAGTAAGATTCTTGTTTGTTTGGCTCCTATGCCCTTGATTTCACTCACATCTCAACACACAGCTATGCCTAAGGCTAAGCCAATGCAGTGATATCTTCACTTTACAAAACTGAATAAGTTTTGTCTTTTATTTGCTGCTATGCCTGTGTTTTGACTTAAATACATCTTCAAAACACTGCTTTCCCATAACATGTTTTGAATGTAGCAGTTAATTCAACATTGAAAGTTAAGCAAGAAACTTCTTTGTTTGGCTGCTATGCCCTTGCTTTCACTCATTATCAATTTAAAAACTCTGCCTTTACCTAATACTATGCCAAAACACTGGTTTCTTCAGTTTTCAAACTTAGCAATATACTCTTTACTTTGGCAGCTATGCACTTGTTTTCACTTACAATGAATGGCAAAGCACTGCTTTTACTATGCCAAAGCTGCAGGTTCTTCACTTTCATAACATAAGTAAGATTCTTGTTTCTAAGAATGCAATACATTTGTTTTCAATTATAATCAGCTTGAAGACACTGCTTTTTCCTAACATTGGCTGAATGCATTGAGTTCTTTGCTTTAGAAACCCAGGAAAGAAACTTGTTTCATTGGCTGATTTGCATGTGTATTAATTTACAAGCAACTTCAAGATACTTGTTTCACCTATCTCTCTGTGAATGCAGTAGTTACTTCAAGCTTGAAAGGTAAGTAAGATTCTTTTTTGTTTGGCTGCTATGCACTTGCTTTCACTCATTATCAATGTAAAAACTTTGATTTTACCTAATACTATGTCAATACACTGCTTAATTCTGTTTCCAAAACTAAGCAATATACTAACTACCGTGGCAGCTATGCACTTGTTTTAACTTACAATGAATATCATTACACTGCGTTTACTATGCAAAGCTGCCAGTTCCTCATTAGAAATCTAAGTAAGATTCTTGTTTTTACAATGCTATACATCTGTTTTCAATTACAATCAACTTGAAAACACTCCTTTTCCCTTACTTTGGCTAAATGCATTGATTTCTTTGCTTTAAAAGCCAAAATAGAAACTTGTTTCATTGGCTGTTTTGCATTTGTATTCATTTAAAAACAACTTCTAGACACTGGTTTCACATAACTGTCAGTGAATGCAGTAGTTACTGCAAGTTTGGAAGTTATGTATATTTCTTGCTTGTTTGGCTGCTTTGCCCTTGCTTTCACACTCATGTCAATGCAAAGATTTGCCTAAGTCTAAGGCAATGCAATGGATTCTTCACTTAACAAAACTAAATTAGATTTGCCTTTTATTTGCTGCTATGCCTATGTTTTCCATTATATTCAACTACAAAACACTGTTTTCCCATTACACGCTGTGAAGGCAGCAGTTAATTCAACTTTGAAAATTAAGAATGATACTTGTTTGTTTGTATGCTTTGCACTTGATTTCACTCATTATCAATGGAAAAACACTGCTTTTATCTAATTCTATGTCAAAACCCTGGTTTCTTTAGTTTTAAGAACTTAGCAATATACTCATTCCATTGGCAGCTATGCACTTGTTTTCACTTACAATGAATGTCAAAACCCTGCTTTTACTATGCCATAGCTGCCAGTTCCTCACTTTTGAAATCTAAGTAAGATTCTTTTTCTTACAAAGCTATACATGTGTTTTCAATTACGATCAATTTGAAAACACTGCTTTGCCCTTACGTTGGCTGAATGGATTGAGTTCTTTGCTTTAGAAAACGAAAAAAGAAACTAGTTTCATTGGTGGATTTGCATGTGAATTCATTTACAAACAACTTCAAGACAGTGGTTTCACCTATCTCTCTCTAAATGCAGCACTTACTTCAAGTTTGAAAGATAAATAAGATTCTTGTTTATTTGGCTGCTATGCCCTTGCTTACAATCTGATGTCAACAAAGAGCTTTTTCCTAACTCTAAGCCAATGCAGTGGTTTATTCACTTTACAAAACTAAATAAGATTTGTATTTATTTGCGACTATGACTGTGCTTTCAATTAAATTCATTTTCAAATCATTTGTTTCCTGTAACATGTGAATTCAGCAGTTAATTCAACTTTGAAATTTGAGTAAGATACTTGTTTGTTTGCTGCTATGTGCTTGTTTCACTCATCATCAATATAAAAACACTTCTTTTTACCAAATACTATGCAAAAATACTGGTTTCTCCAGTTTTCAAAACTAAGCAATATTCTAATTACATTCACAGTTTTGCACTTGTTTTCACTTCCAATGAATGTCAAAACACTACTTTTACTAAGTGAAAGCTGCCAGTTCTTCATTTCAAAATCTAAGTAGGATTCTTGTTTTCTACAATGCTATACATGTGTTTTCAATTATAATCAACTTGAAAACATGGCTTTTCCCTAAAATTACCTGTAAACATTGAGTTCTTTGCTTTAGAAAACCAAAAATGAAACCTGTTTCATTGGCTGATTTGCACGTGTATTCATTTACAAAATCTTCAAGACACAGGTTTCACATAACTCTCTGTGAATGCAGCAGTTTCTTTAAGTTTGAAAGGTAGGTAATATTCTTGTTTTTTTGGCTGCTTTGCCCTTGCTTTCACTCTCATGTCAACACACAGTTTTGCCAAAATCTAAGCCAATAGAGTGGTTTCTTCACTTTATGAAACTAATTAAGATTTGTCTTTTATTTGCTGCTATGCCTGTGTTTTCACTTAAATTCATCTTCAAAACACTGGTTTCTTCTAACAGGCTGTGAATGCAGCAGTTAACACTACTTTGTAAGTTAAGTAAGATACTTGTTTGTTTGGCTTCTATGCACTTGCTTTCACTCATTATCAATGTAAAAACACTGCTTTTACCTAATACTATGCCAAAACACTGGTTTCATCAGTTTCAAAGCTAAGCAATATACTCAATACACTGGCAGCTATGCACTTTTCTTCACATACAATGAATGTCAAAACACCGCATTTACTATGCCAAAATTGCTTGTTTTCACTTTTGAAATCAAAGTAAGATTCTTGTTTCTTACAATGTATACGTGTGTTTTCAATTACAATCAACTTGAAAATCCTGCTTTTCCCTAATGGTGGCTGAATGCATTGAATACTCTTCTTAAGAAAACCAAAAAAGAAACTTGTTTCATTGGATGATTTGCATGTGTATTCTTTTACAAAGAACTTCAAGACATTTGTTTCACCTAACTCTCTGTGAATTCAGTAGGTACCTCAAGTTTGAAAGGTAAGTATGATCCGTGTTTCTTTGGGTGCTATTACCTTGCTTTCACTCACATGTCAACAAACAGCTTTTGCCTATGTCTAAGCAAATGCAGTGGTTTCTTCACTTTGCAAAACCAAAAAAGATTAGTCTTTTATTTGCTACTATGCGTTTGTTTTCACTTAAATTCATCTTTGAAACACTGGTTTCCTGTAATATGTTGTGAATGCAGCAGTTAATTCAACTTTGAAAGTTGAATAAGATACTTTTTTGTTTGGCTGCTATGTGCTTGATTTCACACATCATAAAAGTAACAACATTGCTTTTACCTAATACTATGCCGAAAAATTGGTTTCTACAGGTTTCAAAACTAAGCAATATACTAATTACATTGGCAACTATGCGCTTTTGTTCACTTAAAATGAATGTCAACACACTGCTTTTACTATGCTGAAGATGCCAGTTCCACATTTCAAAATCAAGGTATGATTCTTGTTTTTTACAATGCTATGCATGTGTTTTCAATTACAATCATGTTGAAAACCTGTCTTTACCCAATATTACCTGAAAGCATTGAGTTCTTAGGTTAAGAAAACCAAAAAAGAAACTAGTTTCATTAGCTGATTTGTATGTGTATTCATTTGCAAACAACTTCAAGACACTGGTTTCACCTAACTCTCTGTGAATGCAGGAGTTACTTCAAGTTTGAAAGGTAAGTAAGATTCTTGTTTGTTTGGCTGCTATGCCCTTGCTTTAACTCTCATGTCAAAACAGTTTTGCCAAAGTCTAAGCCAATGCAGTGGTTTCTTCACTTTACAAAACTAAATAAGATTTGTCTTTTACTTGCTGCTATGCTTGTGTTTTCACTTAAATTCATCTTCAAAACCCTGCTTTCCTGTAACAGGCTGTGAATGCAGCAGTTAATTCATTTTTGAAAGTTAGGTATGATACTTTTTGATTGGCTTCTATGCACTTGCTTTCACTCATTATCAATGTAAAAACACTGATCATTCCTAATACAATGCCAAAACACTGGTTTCTTCAGTTTTCAAAACTAAGCAATATATTCTTTACATTGGCAGCTATGAATTGTTTTCACTTACAATGAGTGAGATCTAAGCACTATACTCATTACATTGGCAGCTATGCACTTGTTTTCACTTACAATGAATGTCAAAACACTGCTTTTACAATGCCAAAGCTGCCGGTTCCTCACCTTTGAAGTCTAAGTAAGATTCTTGTTTCTTACAATGCAATACATGTGTTTTCAATTGCAATCAACTTGAAAACACTGTTTTACCTAACTTTGTCTGAATGCATTGAGTTCTTTGCTTTAGAATACCAAAAAAATTGTTTCTTTGGCTGATTTGCATGTGTATTCATTAACAAACAACTTCAAGACACTGGTTTAACCTATTTCTCTGTGAATGGTGTAGTTACTTCAATTTTGAAAGGTAAGTTAGATTCTTGTTCATTTGGCTGCTTTGCCCTTGCTTTCATTCACATGTCAACACACAGCTTTTGCCTAAGGATAAGCCAATGCAGGGGTTTCTTCACTTTACAAAACTATATAAGCTTTGTCTTTTATTTGCTGCTATGCCTGTGTTTACACTTTAATTCATCTTCAAACACTGGTTTCCTGTAACAGGCTGTGAATGCAGCAGTTAATTCAACTTTGAAAGTTAAGTAAGATACCTGTGGGGTTTTTTTTGCTTCTATGCACTTGCTTTCGATCATTATCCATGTAAAAACACAGTTTTTACATAAAACTATGCCAAAACACTGGTTTCTTCAGGTTTCAAAACTACGCTATATACTCATTACATTGTCTCCTATGCACATGTTTTTACTTACAATGAATGGCAAAATATTTCTTTTACTGTTCAAAAGTTGCCAGATCATCAACTTTGGAAATCTATGTAAGATTCTTGTTTCTTACAATGCTATACATGTGTTTTCAATTACAATCAACTTGAAAACACTGGTTATCCCTAAGGGTGGCTGAATGCATTGAGTTCTTTGCTTTAGAAAATGGAAAAAAAACTTGTTTCATTTGCTGATTTGCATGTGTACACATTTAAATCAACTTCAAGACACTGAATTCACCTAATTCTCTGTGAATACAGTAGTTACTTGAAGATTGAAAAGGTAAGTAAGACTCTTGTTTGTTTGGCTGCTATGCCCTTGCTGTCACTTACATGTCAACACAAAGGTTTTTCCTAAGGCTAAGCCAATGCAGTGGTTTCTTCACTTTACAAAACTAAATAAGATTTGTCTTTCATTTGCTGATATTACTGTGTTTTCACTAAAATTCATCTTCAAAACATTGATTTCCCGCAACAGGCTGTGAATGCAGCAGTTAATTCTACTTTGAAATTTTAGTAACATACTTTTTGTTTGGCTGCTATGTGCTTGCTTTCAATCATTATCAATATAGAAACATTGCTTTTACCTAATTCTATGCCAAAACACTGGTTTCTTCAGTGTTCAAAACTAAGGATTATCCTCATTACATTGGCAGCTTTGCACTTGTTTTCACATACAATGAATGTCAAAACACTCCTTTTACTGTGCCAAAGCACCTGGTTCCTCAATTTTGAAATCTACGTAAGATTCTTTTTTCTTACGATGCTATAAATATGTTTTGAATTGCAATGAACTTGAAAACACTGCTTTTCCATATATTGGCTGTATGCCTTGAGTCCTTTGCTTAAGAAATCCAAAAAAAACTTGTTTCATTGGCTGGTTTGCATGTGTATTCATTTACAAACAACTTCAAGCCTCCAGATTTACCTAACTCGCTATGAACTCATTAGTTAGTCCACGTTTGAAAGGTAATTAAGATTCTTGTTTGTTTGGCTGCTGTGCCCTTGCTTTCAATCACATGTCAAACTCAGCTTTTGCCTAAGGCTAAGCCAATGTAGTTGATTACTTCACTTTGTCAAACTTAATAAGATATTTCTTTTATTTGCTGCTATGCCTGTGTTTTCCTTTAAATTCATCTTCAAATCCCGGGTTTCACCCAAAAGGCTGTGAATGGAGCATTTAATTCAACTTTGAAAGTTTAGTAAGATACTTGATTTTTTTGGCTGGTATGTGCTTGCTTTCCCTCATTATCAATGTAAAAACACTCCTTTTACCTAATACTATGCCAAAGCATTGGTTTCTTCAGTTTTCCAAACTAAGTAATATATTCATTACATTGGCAGCTATGCACTTCTTTTCACATACAATGAATGTCAAAACACTTCTTTTACTACGGCAAAGCTGCCGTTTCCTCACTTAGGAAATCTAAGTAAAATTCTTGTTTCTTACGATGTTATACATGTGTTTTCAATTACAATCAACTTGAAAACAGTGCTTTTCCCTAATGTTAGCTGAATGCATTCAGGTCTTTGCTTTAGAAACCAAAAAAGAAACTTGTTTCATTTGCTGATTTGGATGTGTATTCATTTACAAACAACTTCAAGACAGTGGTTTCACCTGACTCTCTGTGAATGCAGTAGTTACTTCAAGTTTGAAACGCAAGTATTATGCTTGTTTGTTTGGCTGCTATGGCCTTGCTTTCACTCACATATCAACACACAGCTTTTGCCTAAGGCTAAGCCAATGCAGTGATTTCTTCACTTTACAAATCTAAATAAGATTTGTCTTTCATTTCATGCTATGCCTGTGTTTCACTTAAATTCATCTTCAAAACACTGGTTTTCCATAACAGGCTGTGATTGCAGCAGTTATTTCAACTTTGAAAGTTAAGTAAGGTAATTGTTTGTTTGGCTGCTATGTGCTTGCATACAGTCCTTATCAATGTAAAAACACTGCTTTTACATAATACTATGTCAAAACACTGGTTTCTTCAGTTTTCAAAACTAAGCAATATTCTCATTACATTGGCAGCTATGCACTTGTTTTCACTTACAATGAATTTCAAAAAATTGCTTTCGCTATGCCAAATCTGCCGGTTCCTCATTTTGGAAATCTAAGTAAGTTTCTTGTTTCTTACAATGGTATACATGTATTTTCAATTACAATAAATTTGAAAACACTGCTTTTTCCTAAATTTGGCTGAATACAATGAGTTCTTTGCTTTAAAAAAAATGTGTTTCATTCGCTGATTTGCATGTGTATTCATTTACAAACAACTTCAAGACATTTGTTTCATCTAACTCTCTGTGAATGCAGTAGTTACTTCAAGTTTGAAATGTATGTAAGATTCTTGGTTGTTTGACTGTTATTCCCTTGCTTTCACTCATATGTCAACACACAGCTTTTGCCTAATGCTAATGCAATGAAATGATTTCTTCACTTTACAAATCTAAATAAGATTTGTCTTTAACTTACTGATATGCCTGTGTTTCCACTTACATTCATCTTCAAAACCCTTGTTTCCCCAAAGAGGTTGTGAATGCAGCAGTTAATTCAACTTTGAAAGGTAAGTAAGATACTTGTTATTTGGCTGCTATGCACTTGCTTTCACTCACTACGAATGTAAAAACACTGCTTTTCACAATACTATGCCAAAACACTGGTTTCCTCAGTTTTCAAAGCTAAGCAATATACTCATTACATTGGCAGCTATGCACTTGTTTTCATATACAAATGATTTCAAAGCACTGCTTTTTCTATGCAAACGCTGCTGGTTCCTCACTTTGGAAATCTAAGTAAGATTCTTGTTTTTACAATGCTATAAATGTGTTTTCAATTACAATCAACTTAAAAACCCTGGTTTTCCCTAACGTTGGCTGAATTCATTGAGTTCTTTAAACAGAAAACCGAAAAAGAAACTTGCTTCATTAGTTGATTTGCATGTCTATTCATTTATAAACAACTTCAAGACACTGGCTTCACCTATCTCTTTGGGAATGCAGTAGTTACTTCAAGTTTAAAAAAATAAGTAAGAATCTTGTTTGTTTGGCTGCTATGCCTTGCTTTCACTCACATGTCAACACACAGATTTTGGCTAAGGCAAACCCAATGCAGTGGTTTCTTCCCTTTACAAAACTATATAATATTTGTCTTTTATTTGCTGCTTTGCTTTCTTTTCACTAAAATTCATCTTCAAAACTCTGGTTCCCCTAACATTCTCTGAATACTGTAGTTAATTCAACTTTGTATGTTAAGTAAGATACTTGTTTGTTTGGCTGCCATGTGCTTGCTTTCATTCACTATCAATGTAAATACACTGATTTTCCTTAAAACTATGCCAAAACACTGGTTTCTTAACTTTT
The DNA here is from genome assembly GCA_029593785.1 of Cabassous unicinctus. Lineage (NCBI taxonomy): Eukaryota > Metazoa > Chordata > Mammalia > Cingulata > Chlamyphoridae > Cabassous > Cabassous unicinctus. The sequence continues at coordinate 61,132 of JAQZBX010000998.1, read as the reverse complement.
GAAAACTAAGCAATATACTCATTTCATTGGCAGGTATGAACTTGATTGCACTTACAATGAATGTCATAACACCGTTTACACTATGCCAAATTTGCTGGATCTTCACTTTTGAAATCTAAGTAGGATTCTTGTTTCCTACTATGCTACACATGTGTTTTCAATTTAAATCAGCTTGAAAACAATGCCTTTCCCTAATGTTGGCTGAATGCATTGAGTTCTTTGATTTAGAAAATAAAACTTGTTTCATTGGCTGATTATCATGAGTATTCATTTAAAACAACTTCAAGGCATTGGTTTCACCTAACTCTCTGTGAATGCAGTAGTTACTTCAAGTTTGAAAGGTAAGAAAAATTCTTGTTTGTTTGGCTGCTATGGCCTTGTTTTCACTCACATGACAACACACAGGTTTTGCCTAAGGCTAAGCCAATGCAGTGGTTTCTTCATTTTCCAAACTAAATAAGATTTGTCTTTCATTTGCTGCTATGTCTGTATTTTCAATAAAATTCATCTTCAAAACACCAGTTTCCCACAACAGGCTTTGAAGGCAGCTGTTAATTCAAATTTGAAAGTTAAGTAATATACTTATTTATTTGGCGGCTCTGTGCTTGCTTTCACTCATTATTAATGTAAAAACACTGCTTTTACCTAATATTATGCCAAAACACTGGTTTCTTCAGTGTTCAATACTAAGCAATATACTCATTACATTGGCAGGTATGCACATATTTTCACTTACAATGAATGGCAAAACACTGCTTTTACTATGCCAGAGCTTCCAGTTCTTCACTTGGGAAATCTAAGGAAGATTCTTGTTTCTTATAATGCTATACATGTGTTTTCAATTACAATCAACTTGAAAACACTGCTTTTCCCCAACATTGGCTGAATTCATTGAGTTCTTTGCTTTAGAAAACCACTAAAGGAACATGTTTCATTGGCTGGCTTGCATGTGTATTAATTTACAAACAACTTCAAGACACTGGTTTCACCTAACTCTCTGTGAATGCAGTAGTTACTTCAAGTTTGAAAGGTATGTAAGATTCTTGTTTGTTTGGCTGCTATGCCATTGGTTTGATTCACAAGGCAACACACAGCTTTTCCTACAACTAAGCCAATGCAGTGGTTTCTTCACTTTACAAAACTAAATACGATTTGTCTTTTATTTGCTTCTATGCCTGTGATTTTACTTAAAATCATCTTCAAAACACTGGTTTCCCGTAACAGCCAGTGATTGCAGCAGTTAATTCAACTTCAAAAGTTAGATATGATAGTTGTTTGTTTCCCTTATATTCACTTCCTTCAGTCATTGTAAATGTAAAAACACTGCTTTTACGTAATACAATGCAAAACACTTGTTTCTTCAGTTTTCAAAACGAGGCAGCATACTTATTACATTGGCAGCTATGCACTTGTTTTCACTTACAATGAATGGCAAAACATGGCATTAACTATGCCAAAGAGGCCGGTTCTTCCCTTTGGAACTCTAAGTAAATTTCTTGTTTCTAACAATGCTATATATGTGTTTTCAATTAAAATCAAATTGAAAACACTGCTTATCCCTAACTTTAGCTGAATGCATAGAGTTCTTTACTTTAGAAATCCAAAAATGAAACTTTTCCATTGGCTGATTTGCATGTCGTTTCATTTACAATCATCTTCTGGAAACTGGTTTCTCCTCTCTCTGAATGCAGTAGTTACTTCAAGTTTGAAAGAAAGTAAGATTCTCGTTTCTGTGGCTGCTATGCCCTTGCTTTCACTCGCATGTCAACACACAACTTTTGCCTAAGGCTAAGCCAATGCAGTGGTTTCTTCATGTTACAAAACTAAATAAGTTTTGTCTGTGTTTGCTGCTATGCCATTGTTTTCACTTAAATTCATCTTCAAAACACTGGTTTCCTGCAACTGGCTCTGAATGCAGCAGTTAATTCAAATTTGAAAGTTAAGTAATGTACTCGTTTGTTTGACTGCTATGCTCCTGCTTTCACTCTTTATTAATGGAAAAACAGAGCTTTTACCTAATACTATGCCAAAACAATAGTATCTTCAGTTTTATATACTATGCAATATAATCATTACATTGGCAGCTATGCACTTGTTTTCACTTACAATGAATATCAAAACACTGCTTTTACTATGCCAAAGATGCCAGTTTCTCACTTTCAAAATCTAAGTAAGATTCTTATTTCTTACAATGCTATACATGTGCTTTCAATAACAATCAACTTGAAAACACTGCTTTTCCCTCACATTGGCTGAATGCCTTGAGATATTTGCTTTAGAAAATGAAAAAATAATGTGGTTCTTTGGCTGATTTGCATGTGTATTCATTTACAAACAACTTCAAGACAATGGTTTCACCTAACTCTCTGTGAATGCAGTAGTTACTTCAAGTTTGAAAGGTAAGTTAGATTCTTGTTTTCTGGTACCTATGCCCATGCTTTCACTCACATGTCAACAGAGATTTACCTAAGGCTAAGCCATTTCAGTGGTTTCTTCACTTTACAAAACTAAATGAGATTTGTCTTTAATTTGCTGCTATGCCTGGGTTTTCCCTTAAATTTATCTTCAAAAGACAGGTTTCCTGTAAAGGGCTGTGAATGCAGCAGTTAATACAACTTGAACGTTAAGTAAGATATTTATTTGTTTGGCTGCTATGTGATTGCTTTCACTCATTATCGATGTAAAAACACAACTTTTACCTAATACTATGCTAAAACACTGGTTTCTTCACTTTTCCAAACTAAGCAATATACTCATTACATTGGCAGCTATGCACTTGTTTTTACTTACAATGTATGTCAAACCCTGCTTTTACTATGGCAAATCTGACGGTACCTCAGTTTTGAAATTTAAGTAACATTCTTGTTTCTTACAATGCTACACATGTGTTTTCAATTACAATTAACTTGAAAGCACTGCTTTTTCTTAATGTTGCCTGAATGCATTGAGTACTTTGCTTTAGAAAACCAAACTAGAAACTTGTTTCATTGGCTGATTTTCATCTTTATTCATTTACAATCATCTTCAAAACACTGGTTTCACCTAATTCTCTGTGAATGCAATAGTTATTTCAAGTTTGAAAGGTAAGTTAGATTTCTGTTTGTTTGGCTGCCATGCCCTTCCTTTCACTCACATGTCAACACACATCTTTTACCTTAGGCTAAGCCAATACATTGGTTTCTTCACTAAACAAAACTAAATAAAGTTTGTCTTTTACTTGCTGCTATGCCTGTGTTTTCCCTTAAAATCATCTTCAAAGCACTGGTTTCCCATAAAAGCTATGAATGCAGCAGTTAATTCAACTTTGAAAGTTAAGAAAGATACTTTTTTGTTTGGCTGCTGTGCACTTGCTTTCACTCATTATCAATGTAAAAACACTGCTTTTACCTAATACTAGGCTACAACACTGGTGTCTTCAGTTTTTAAACCTAAGCAATATACTCACTGCATTGACAGCTATGCACATGTTTTCACTTACAATGCTTGTCAAAAACACTGCTTTTAATTTGCCAAAGCTGCTGGTTCCTCTCTTTCAAAATATAAGTAAGATTCTTGTTTCTTACAATGCTATACATGTGTTTTCAATTACAATCAACTTGAAAATACTGCTTTTCCATAACGTTGCTGAATGCACTGAGATCTTTGCTTCAGGAAACCAAAAAATACACTTGTTTCATTGGCTGATTTGCACGTGTATTCATTTACAAACAACTTTGAGACACTGGGTTCACCTAACTCTCTGTGAATGCAGTAGTTACTTCAAGTTTGAAAGGAAAGTAAGATTCCTGTTTGTTTGGCTGCTATGCCCCTGCTTTCACTCACATGTCAACAAACAGCGTTAACTAAGGCTAAGCCAATGCTGTGGTTTATTCTCTTTACAAAACTAAATAAGATTTGTGTTTTGTTTGCTTCTCTCCATGTGTTTTCAATTAAATTCATCTTCACACCACTGGTCTCCCGTAACAGGCTCTGAATGCAGCAGTTAATTCGACTTTGAAAAGTATGTAAGATACTTGTTTGTTTGGCTGCTATGCGCTTTCATTCACTCATGAATGTCAAAACACTGCTTTTAACCAGCCAAATCTTCAGGTTCCTCCCTTTTGAAATCTAAGTAAGTTTCTTGTTTCTTACAATGCTATACATGTGTTTTCAATTCCAATCAACTTGAAAACACTGCTTTTCTCTAAGCTTGGCTGAATGCATTGAGATCTTTGCTTTAGAAAGAAAAAAACTTGTTCCATTGGCTGATTTGCATGTGTATTCATTTACAAACAACTTGAAGACCCTGGTTTCACCTAACTCTCTGTGAATGCAATAGTTACTTCAAGTTTGAAAGATAAGTAAGACTCTTGTTTTTTGGTCACTCTGCCCTTGGTTTCACACACATGTCAACACCCAGCTTTTACCTAAGGATAAGCCAAAGCAGTGGTTTCTTCACTTTACAAAACTAAATAAGTTTTTTCTTTTATTTGCTGCTATGCCGGGGTTTTCACTTAAATTCATCTTTAAAACACTGGTTTTCTGTAACAGGGTGAGAATGCAGCAGTTAATTCAACTTTGAAAGTTAACTAAGATACTTTTTATTTGGCAGCTATGTGCTTGCTTTCAGTCATTATCAATATAAAAACACTGCTTTTACCTAATACTCTCCCAAAACACTGGTTTCTTCAGTTTTCAAAATTAACCAATATACTAATTAAAGTGACAACTATGCCCTTGTTTTTAGATACAATGAATGTCAAAACATTGCTTTTACTATACCAAGGCTTACAGTTCCTCACTTTTGAAATCTTAAGAAGATACTTGTTTCTAACAATGCTGTACATTTGTTTTCAATTACAATCAACTTGAAAACACTACTTTTCCCTATCGTTGGCTGAATGCATTGAATTGTTTGTTTTAGAAAACCTAAAACGAAAATTGTTTCATTGGCTAATTTGCATGTGTATTCATTTACAATCAACTTCAAGACACTGGTTTCACCTATATCTCTGTGAATGCATTATTTTCTTCATGTTTGAAGTGTAAGTAAGATTCTTGTTTGTTTGGCTGCTATTCCCTTGCTTTTACTCACATGTGAACACATAGCTTTTGCCTAAAGTAAAGCCAATGCAGTGGTTTCTTCACTTTAGAAAACGAAATAAGATTTCTCTTTTATTTGTTGCTATGCCTGTGTTTTCACTTAAATTCATTTTCAAAATCCTGAATACCCGTAAGAGGCTGTGAATGCAGAAGTTAATTCAACTTTGAAAGTGATGTAGGATACTTGTTTGTTTGGCTGCTATGCCCTTTCTTTCACTCATTATCAATGTAAAAACACTACTTTTACCTAATACTCTGCCAAACACTGGTTTCTTCAGTTTTCAAAACTAAGTAATATACTCATTACATTGGCAGCTATGGACTTCTTTTCATTTATAATGAATGGCAAAACCCTGCTTTTACTATGCCAAAGCTTCTGGTTCCTCACCTTCGAAATCTAAGCAAGATTCTTGTTTCTTACAATGCTATACATGTGTTTCCAATTACAATCAACTTGAAAACTATGCTTTTCCCTAATGTTGGCTGAAGGCATTGAGTTCATTGCTTTAAAAAATCAAAAAATAAACTTGATTCATCGGCTGATTTTCATGGGTATTCATTTTAAAAAAACTTCAAGGCACTGGTTTCACCTATCTGTCTTTGAATGCAGTAGTTGCTTCAAATTGAAAGGTAAGTAAGTTTCTTGTTTGTTTGCCTGCTATGTCCTTGCATTCACTCACATGTCAACACACATATTTTGACTAAGGCTAAGGTAATGCAGTGGTTTCTTCACTTTACAAAACTAAATAAGTTTTGTCATTTATTTGCTGCTATGCCTGTGTTTTCACTTAAATTCTTCTTCATAACCCTTGTTTCCCATAACAGATTGTGAAGGCAGCAGTTAATTCAACTTTGAGTGTTAAGTATGATACTTGTTTGTTTGTCTGCTGTGCGCTTGCTTTCATTCATTATCAATGTAAAAACACTGCTTTTACTTAATACCATGCCAAAACACAGGTTTCTTCAGTTTTCAAATTAAGCAATATACCCATTATATTCCCAGCTATGCACTTGTTTTCACTTACAATGAATGTCAAAACTCGGCTTTCACTATTCCAAAACTGCCAGTCCCCACTAGGAAATCTAATTATGATTCTTGTTTCCTACAATGCTATACATGTGGTTTCAATTACAATCAACTTGAAAATGCTGCTTTTCCCTAACATTGGCAAAATGCTTTGAGTTCTTTGCTTTAGGAACCCAAAAATGAAACTTGTTTCATTGGCTGATTTCTATTTGTATTCATTTAAAGTCAACTTCAAGACACTGGTTTCACCAAAATCTCTTTGAATGCAGTAGTTACTTTAGTTTGAAAGGATAGGAAGATTCATGTTTGGCTGCTATGCCCGTGCTTTCACTCACATGTAAACACACAGATTTTACCTAAGGCTAAGACAATGCAGAGAATTCTTCACTTTACAAAACTAAATAAGATTTGTCTTTTATTTGCTGCTATGCCTGTGTTTTCACTTAAAATCATCTTCAAAACAATGGCTTCATTTAACAGGCTGTGAATGCAGCAATTAATTCAAATTTGAACATAAAGTAAGATATTTCTTTGTTTGCCTGCTATACACTTTCTTTCACTCATTATCAATGTAAAAACACTGCTTTTACCTAATACTATGCCAAAACATCGATTTCTTCAGTTTTAAAAACTAAGCAATATACTTATTACATTGGTAGCTATGAACTACTTTTCACTTAAAATCTAAGTAAGTTTCTTGTTTCTTACAATGCTATACATGTGTTTTCAATTACAATCAACTTGCAAAGACAGATTTTCCATAACGTTGGCTGAATGCATTGAGTTCTTTGCTTTAGAAAACCAAAAAAGAAACTAATTTCATTGCCTGACTTCCATGTGTATTCACTTACAAACATCTTCAAGAAACTGGTTTCACCTAACTCTCTGTGAATGCAGTAGTTACTTTAAGTTTGAAAGGTAAGTGAAATTCTTGTTTTTTTGGCTGCTATGCCCCTGATTTCATTCACATGTCAACACACAGATTTTGCCTAAGGGTAAGCCAATGCCGTGGTTTCTTCACTTAGCAAATTAATATGATTTGTCTTTTATTTGCTGCTATGCTTGTGTTTTCACTTAAATCCTTCTTCAAAACACTTGTAAACCCGAAGAGTCTGATAATGCAGCAGTTAATTCAACATTAAATGTTAAGTAAGATACAGGTTTTTTGGATGCTATGCGCTTGCTTTCAATCACAATCAATGTAAAAACAGTGCTTTTTCTTAATACTATGCCAAAACATTTGTTTCTTCAGTTTTAAAAACTAATCAATATACTCATTACCTTGGCAGCTATGTACTTGTTTTCACTTACAATGAATGTCAAAACACCGTTATCACTATGACAAATATGCCGCTTCCTCCCTTTTGAAATCAAAGTATGATCTTCTTTCTTACAATGCTATACCAGTGTTTTCAATTACAATCAATTTAAAAACACTGCTTTTCCCTAAGGTTGGCTTAAGGCATCGAGTTTTTTGCATTAGAAACCAAAGAAAACCTTGTTTATTTGGCTGATTTGTATGTGTATTCATTTAAAACAACTTCAAGACACTGGTTTCACCTAACTCTCTGTGAATGCCATAGATACTTCAAGTTTGAAAGGTAAGTAAGATTCTTGTTTGTTTGGCTGCTATGCCCTTGCTTTCACTCAATTGTCAACACACAGGTTTTGCCTAAGGCTAAGCAAATGCAGTGGTTTCTTCACTTTACAAAACTAAATAAGATTTGTCTTTTATTTCCTGCTATGCCTCCGTTTTCATCTTCAAAGCACTGGTTTCCTGTAACAGGCTGTGAATGCAGCAGTTAATTCAACTTTGAAAGCTAAGTAAGATACTTGTTTGTTTGGTGCAATGCCCTTGCTTTCACTCATTATCAATGTATAAAGTCTGCTTTTACCTAATACTATGCCAAAACACTGGTTTCTTCAGTTTTCAAAACGAAGCAATATACTCATTACATTAGCAGCTATGCACTTCTTTTCACTTGAAATGAATGTCAAATCTCTGCTTTTACTATGCCAAAGATGCCGTTTCCACCCTTTTGAAATCTAAGTCATGTGTTGTTTATTACAATGCTATACATGTGTTTTCAATGACAATCAACGTTAAAACACTGCTTTTCCCTGATGTTGATTGAATGCATTAAGATCTTTGCTTGTGAAAAGCAAAAAAGAAACTTGTTTTTTGGCAGGTTTGCATGAGTATTAATTTAAAATCTATATTATGATGCTGGTTTAACCTAACTCTCTGTGAATGCAGTAGTTATTTTAAGTTGGAAAGTTAAGTAAGATTCTTGTTTGTTTGGCTGCTATGGTCTTGCTTTAAGTCACACATCAACACACACCTGTCGCCTAAGGCTAAGCCAGTGCTGTGGTTTCTTCACTTTACAAAACAAAATAAGATTTCTGTTTTATTTGAAAGCTATGCCTGCCTTTTCATTAAATTCATCTTCAAAATACTGGTCTATCGTAAAAGGCTGTGATTGCAGCAGATACCTCAACCTAGAAAGTTAAATAAGATAATGGTTTGTTTGGCTGCTATGCGCTTTTTTCACTCATTATCAATGTAAAAACACTGCTTTTTCTTAATAGTATTCCAAAACACTGGTTTCTTCAGTTTGCAAAACTAAGAAATATACTAATTAGATTGACGGCTATGCACACGTTTTCACTTTCAAAGAATATCCAAACACTATTTTCACTATGCCAAATCTGCTGGTTGCTCACTTTGGAAATCTAAGTATGATTCCTGTTTCTTACAATGCTATACATGTGTTTTCAATTACAATCAACTTGAAAACACTGCCTTTCCCTAAATATGGCTGAATGCATTGAGTTCTTCACTTTAGTAAACAAAAAAAAACCTTGTTTATTTGGCTGATTTGCATGTGTATTCATTTAAAACAACTTCAAGACACTGGTTTCACCTAACTCTCTGTGACTACCAAGTTATTTCAAGTTTGAAAGGTAAGTAAGATTCCTGTTTGTTTGGCTGCTATGCCTTTGCTTTCACTCAATTGTCAACACACAGGTTTTGCCTAAGGCTAAGCAAAAGCAGTGGTTTCTTCACTTTACAAAACTAAATCAGATTTGTCTTTCATTTGCTGCTATGCCTGTGTTTTCACTAAAATTCAACTTCAAAACAATGGTTTCCTGCAATAGGCTGTTAATGCAGCAGTTAATTCAACTTTGAAATTTAAGGAATATACTTGTTTGTTTGGCTGTTATGTGCTTCCTTTCACTCATTATCAATGTAAAAACACTGCTTTTACATAATACTATGCCAAAACACTGGTTTCTTCAGTTTTCAAAATTAAGCAATATACTCATTACTTTGGTAGCTATGCACTTGTTTTCACTTACAATGAATGTCAAAACACTGCTTTACTATGCCAAATCTGCCGGTTCCTCAATTTGGAAATCTATGTAAAATTCTTTCCTTTACATTGTCTTACACGTGCTTTCAATTACAATCATCTTGAAAACACTCCTTTTCTCTAAATTTGGCTGAATGCATTGAGTTCTTTGCTTTAGAAAACAAAATAAGAAACTTGTTTCATTGATTGATATGCATGTGTATTCATTTACATAAAACTTCAGGACACTGGTTTCACCTATCTCTCTGTGTATGCAGTAGTTGCTTCATGATTGAAAAGTAAGTAAGATTCTTGTGTGTTTGACTGCTCTGCCCTTGCTTTCACTCACATGTCAACAATCAGATTTGCCTAAGGCAAATCCAATGTTATGGTTTCTTCCCTTTAAAATACTTAATAAGATTTGTCTTTTATTTGCTGCTATACCTGTGTTTTCACTTAAATTCATCTTCAAATCAGTGGTTTCCCCTAACAGGCTGTGAATGCAGCAGGTAACTGAAATTTGATTGTTATGCAAGATACTTCTTTTTTGTCTGCTATGCGCTTGTTTTCATTCATTATCAAGGTAAAAAACACTGCTTTTACTAATTCTATGCCAAAAAACTGGTTTCTTCAGTTTTCCAAACTAAGCAATATACTCATAACATTGGCAGCTATGCACTTGTTTTCACTAACAATGAATTTCAAAACACTGCTTTTATTATGCCAAAGTTGCCTGTTCTTCACTGTGGAAATCTTTTAAGATTCTTGTTTATTACAATGCTATACTATGTTTTCAATTATAATCAACTTGAAAACACTGGTTTTCCCTAACCTTGGCTGAATGCATTGAGTTCTTTGCTTTAGAAAACCAAAAACTATATTGTTTCATGGCCGGATTTGCATGTGTATTCTTTTACAATCAACTTTAAGACACTGTTTTCACCTAACTAGCTCTGAATGCAGTAGTTATTTCAAGTCTGAAAGGCAAGTAAGATTATTGTTTGGTTGCTATGCCCTTGCTTTCATTCACATGTAAATAGGCAGCTTTTACCAAAGGCTAAACCAATGCTGCGTGTTCTTCACTTTACAAAATTAAATAAGATTTGGGTTTTATTTGATGCTATGACTGTGATTTCACTTAAATTCATCTTCAAAATAGTGTTTTCCCCTAACAGGCTGTGAATGCAGCAGGTAATTCAACTTAGAATGTTATGTAAGATACTTGTTTGTTTGGCTGCTATGCACTTGTTTTCATTCATTATCAAGGTAAAAACACTGCTTTTACTAATACTATGCCAAAAAACTGGTTTCTTCAGTTTTAAAAACTAAGTAATATACTCATTACATTGGCAGCTATGCACTTGTTTTCACTTACAATTAATGTCAAAACACTGCTTTTACTATGCCAAAGCTGTTGGGTCCTCACTTTGGACATCAGGTAATATTCTTGTTTATTGGAATGCTATACATGTGTTTTCAATTACAATCAACTTGAAAACACTGCTTTTCCCTAATGGTGGCTGAAGGCATTGAGTTATTTGCTTTAGAAAACCAAAAAAGTAACTTGTTTTTTTGGTGGATTTGCATGTGTATTCATTGACAATCAAATTTAAGACACTGGTTTCACCTAACTCTCTGTGAAAGCAGTAGTTATTTCAAGTCTGAAAAATAAGTAAGATTCTTGTTTGTTTGGTGCTATGCCCTGGCTTTCGTTCACATGTCAACAGACAGCTTTCACCTAAGTCTAAGCCAAAGCTGCAGTTACTTTACTTTACAAAACTAAATAAGATTTGTGTTTAATTTGATGCTATGCCTGTATTTTAATTTAAATTCATGTTCCAAACACTGGTTTCATCTTACAGGCTGTGAAGGCAGTAGTTAATTCAACTTTGAAAGTTAAGTAAGATACTTGTTTGTTTGGCTGCTATCCCCTTGCTTTCACTCATTATCAATGTAAAAACATTGCTTTTACCTAATAGTATGCCAAAACACTTGTTCTTCTGTTTTCAAAACTAAGCAATATACTCATTACATTGGCAGTGATGCACTTGTTTTCACCTACAATTCTTGGCAAAACACTGCTTTTACTATGCCAAAACTGCCGGATTTTCATTTTGGAATTCTAAGTAAGTTTCTTGTCTCTTACCATGCTATATATGTGTTTTCAATTACAATCAACTTGAAAACACTACCTTTCCCTAAGGTTGGCTGAATGCATTCAGTTCTTTGCTTTAGAACACCAAAAAAAATCTTGTTTCATTGGCTGATTTGCATGTGTATTCATTTAAAACATCTTCAGGACACTGGTTTCACCTAACTCTCTGTGAATGCAGTAGTTACTTCACGTTTGAAAGGTAAATAATTTTCTTGTTTGTTTTGACACTATGCCCTTGCTTTCAGTCATTTTTCAAGACACAGCTTTTGCCAAAGGCTAAGGCAATGCAGTAGTTTCTTCACTTTACAAAACTAAATAAGATTTGACTTTCATTTGCTGCTATGCCTGAGTTTTCACTAAAATTCATCGTCAAACAATGGTTTCCCGCAATAGTCTTTGAATGCAACTGTTAATTCAACTTTGAAAATTAAGGAAGGTAGATGTTTGTTTAGCTGCTATGTGCTTGCTTTCACTCATTATCAATGTAAAAACACTGCTTTTACCTAATACTATGCCAAAACACTGGTTTCTTCAGTTTTAAAAACTAAGCAATATACTCATTACATTGGCAGCTATGCACTTGTTTTCCCTTACAATGAATATCAAAACACTTTTAATATGCCAAAGCTACCGATTCCTCACTTTGGAAATCTAAGAACGATTCTTGCCTTTACATTGTTTTACATGTGTTTTCAATTACAATCAACTTGAAAACACTCCTTTTCTCTAACTTTGGCTGAATGCATTCAGTTCTTTGCTGTAGAAAACAAAAAAAGAAACTTGTTTCATTTGTTGGTTTGCGTGTATTCAATTACATACAGCTTCAAGACACTGGTTTCACCTATCTCTCTGTGCATGCAGTAGGTACTTCATGATTGATATGTAACTAATTTTCTTGTTTGTTTGCCTGCTATGTCCTTGCTTTCATTCACATGTAAATAGACAGCTTTAACCAAAGGCTAAGCCAATGCTGCGGGTTCTTCACTTTACAAAACTATTATTGGATGCTATGCCTGTGTTTTCACTTAAATTCATCTTCAAAACAGTGGTTTCCCCTAACAGGCTGTGAATGCAAAAGTTAATTCAACTTACAATGTTACATAAGATACTTAGAATGTTTGGCTGCTATGCGCTTGCTTTCATTCATTATCAAGTTAAAAACACTGCTTTTACTAATACTATGTCAAAAAACTGGTTTCTTCAGTTTTCAAAACTAAGCAATATACTCCTTACATTGGCAGCTATGCACTTGTTTTCACTTACAATGAATGTCAAAATACTGCCTTTATATGGCAAAGCTGCCGGGTCTTCACTTTGGAAATCTAGTAAGATTCTTGTTTTATTACAATGCTGTACATGTGTTTTCATTTACAATCCACTTGAAAACACTGATTTTCCCTATTGGTGGCTGAATTCATTGAGTTCTTTGCTTTAGAAAACCAAAAAAGTAACTTGTTTCATTGGCAGAATTGCATGTGTATTCATTTCCAATCATCTTTAAGACACTGGTTTCACCTAACTCTCTGTGAATGCTGCAGTTATTTCTAGTCTGAAAACTAAGTAAGATTTATGTTTGTTTGGGTGCTATGCCCTTGCTTTCATTCACATGTCAATAGACAGCTTTACATAAGGCTAAGCGAATGCTGTAGTTTATTCACTTTACAAAACTAAATAAGTTTTGTGTTTTATTTGATGCTATCCCTGTGTTTTAATTTAAACTTTTATTCAAAACACTGGTTTCACCTTACAGGCTGTGAATTCAGCAGTTAATTCAGCTTTAAAAGTTAAGTAAGAGGCTTGTTTGTTTCACTGCTATCCACTTCCTTTCACTAATTATCAATGTAAAAACACTGCTTTTACCTAATATTATGCCAAAACACTGGTTCTTCAGTTTTCAAAACAAACAATATACTCATTACATTGGCAGCAATGCAATTTTTTTACTTAAAATGAATGTAAAAACACTGCTTTTACTGTGCCAAAGCTGCCTAGTCTTCTATTTGGAAATCAAAGTAAGATTCTTGTTTCTTACAATGCTATACATATGTTTTCAATTACAATCAACTGGAAAACACTGCTTTTCCCTAAACTTGGCTGAATGCATTGAGTACTTTGCATTAGAAAACCGAAAAAAACCTTGTTCCATGGGCTGATTTGCATGTGTATTCATTTTCAAACAATTTCAAGACACTGGTTTCACCTATCTCTCTGTGAATGCAGTAGTTACTTCAAGTTTGAAAGGTAAGTAAGAGTGTTGTTTGTTTGGCTGGTATGCCTTTGCTTTGGCTCACATGTTAACACACAACTTTTGCCTAAGGCTAAGCCAGTGCAGTGGTTTCTTCAGTTTACAAAGCTAAATAAGATTTTTTTTTATTTGCTGCTATGCCTTTTCAACTTAAATTCATCTTCAAAACACTGGTTTAATGTAAGAGGCTGTGAATGCAGCAGTTCATTCAACTTTGAAATTTAAGTAAGATACTTGTTTGTTTGGCTGCTATGCACTTGCTTGCATTCATTATCAAAGTAAAATCACTGCTTTTACTGAATACTACACCAAAACACTGGTTTCCTCAGTTTTAAAAACTAAGCAATATACTCATTACATTGTCAGCTATGCACTAGTTTTCACTTACAATGAATGGCAAAACACTGCTTTTACTATGCCAAAGCTGCTGAATCCTCACTTTTGAAATCTTAGTAAGATTCTTGTTTCTTACAATGCTATACATGTTTTTAAAATTACAATCAACGTGCAAACACTACTTCTCCCTAACGTTGGCTGAATACTTTGAGTTCTTTTTCTTAGAATCCAAAAATTATACTTGTTTCTTTGGGTGAATGGCATGTGTTTTCATTTACAAACAACTTCAAGACACTGGTTTCACCTAACTCTCTGTGAATGCAGTAGTTACTTCAAGTGTGAAAGGTAAGAAATATTCTTGTTTCTTTGGCTGCTATGCCTTTCTTTCACTCATTATCAATGTAGCAACATTGCTTTTACCTAATATATGCAAAAACACTGGTTTCTTCTGTTTTAAAAACCAAGCAATTTTCTCATTACATTGGTAGCTATGCACTTGTTTTCACTTACAAAGAATGGCAAAACACTGCTTTTACTATTCCAAAGCTGCCGGTTTCTCACTTTGGAAATCTAAGTAAGATTCTTGTTTCTTACAATGCTATACAAGTGTTTTCAATTACAATTAACTTGAAAACACTACTTTTCCCTAACCTTGGTTGAATTCATTGAGTTCTTTGCTTTAGAAACAACAAAAAAAAACTTGTTTCATTGTTTGATATGCATGTGTATTCATTTACACACAACTTCAAGACACTGGTTTCACGTAACTCTCTGTGAATGGAGAAGGTACTTCAAGTTTGAAAGGTATGTAAGATTCTTCTTTGTTTGGATGCTATGCCATTGCTTTCACTCACATGTCAACACACAGCATTTACCTAAGGCTAAGCCAATGCAGTGGTTTCTTCACTTTACAAAAGAAAATAAGGTTTGTCTTTTATTTGCTACTTTGCCTGTGTTTTCACTTAAATTCATCTTTAAAACACTGGTTTCCCGTAACAGGCTGTGAAGGCAGCAGTAAATTCAACTTAGAAAGTTAAGTAAGAAACTTTTTTGTTGTGTGCTATACGCTTGTTTTCACTCATTATCAATATAAACACAGTGCTTTTACCTAATACTATGCCAAAACACTGGTTTCTTCAGTTTTCAAAACTAAGAAATATACTCATTACATTGGCAGCTATGCAATAGTTTTCAATTACAATGAATGTCTAAAACTGCTTTTACTATGCCAAAGTTGCCGGTTCCTCACTTTCAAAATCTAAGTAAGATTCTTGGTTCTTAAAATGCTATACATGTGTTTTCAATTACAATCAACCTGAAAACACTGCTTTTCCCTAACCTTCGCTGTATGCTTTGAGTTCTTTGCTTTAGGAAACCAAAAACGTAACTTGTTTCATTGGCTGATTGCTTGTGTATTCATTTACAAACAACTTATAGACACTGGTTTCACCTACCTCTCTGTGAAAGGGGTAGTTACATCAAGTTGGAAACGTAAGTAAGATTCTTCTTTGTTTGGCTGCTATGCCCTTGCTTTCACACCCTTGTCAACACAGAGCTTTTACCTAAGGTTAAGCCAATACAGTGGTGACTTCACTTCACAAAACTAAATAAGTTTTGTCATTTATTTGTTGCTATGGCTGTGTTTTCACTTAAATTCTTCTTCAAAACACTGGTTTCTGGTAACAGGCTCAGAATACTGCAGTTTATTCAACTTTGAAATTTAAGTAAGATACTTGTTTGTTTGGCTGCTATGCACTTGCTTGCACTCATTATCAATGTAAAATCACTGCTTTTACCAAATACTATGCCAAAACACTGATTTCCTCAGTTTTCAAAACTAAGAAATATACTCATTACAAAGTCAGATATGCAGTTGTTTTCACTTACAATGAATGGCAAAACACTGCTTTTCCTTTGCCAAAGGTGCTGGTTCCTCACTTTCAAAATCTAAGTAAGATACTTGTTTCTTACAATGCTATACTTGTGTTAACAATTACAGTCAACCTGAAAACACTGCTTCTCCAATAACGTTGGCTGAATACTTTGAGTTCTTTGATTTATAAAACCAAAAAAGAAACTTGTTTATTTTCTGATTTCAATGTGTATTCATTTAAAAGCAACTTCAAGACACTGGGTTCACGAACCTCTCTATGAAAGGAGTAGTTACTTCAAGTTTGAAAGGTAAGTTAGATTCTTCTTTGTTTGGCTGCTATGCCCTAGCATTCACTCACATGTCAGCACTCAGCTTTATCCTAAGTTTAAGCCAGTGCAGTCGTGTCTTCACTTTACAAAACTAAATAAGATTTGTCATTTATTTGTTGCTATGGCTGTGTTTTCACTTAAATTCTTCTTCAAAACACTGGTTTCCTGTAACAGGCTGTAAATGAAGCAGTTAATTCAACTTTGAATGTTATGTAAGATACTTCTTTGTTTGGCTGCTCTGCGCTTGCTTTCACTCATTATCAACACAAAATCAGTTTTTACCTAATACGATGCCAAAACACAGGTTTCCTCAGTTTCAAAACTAAGTAATATACTCATTACATTGGCAGCTATGCACTTGTTTTCACTTTCACTGAATGGCAAAACACTGCTTTTACTATGCCAAAACTGCCGGTTCCTCACTTTCAAAATCTAAGTAAGATTCTTCATTCTTACAATGGTATACATGTGTATTCAATTACAATCAACTTCCAAACACTGCTTTTCCCTAAAGTTGGCTGAATTCTTTGAGTTCTGTGCTTTAGAAAACCAAAAAAGAAACTTGTTTCATTGGCTGATTGGCATGTGAATTAATTTACAAACTACTTCAAGACCCTGGTTTCAAACTCTCTGTGAATGCAGTAGTTACTTCAAGTATGAAAGGTAAGTAAGATTCTTGTTTGTTTGGCAGCTATGCTCTTGCTTTCACTCACATATCAACAGAAAGCTTTTACCTAAGTTTAAGCCAATGCTGTGGTGTCTTCACTTTACAAAGCTAAATATGTTTTCTCATGTGTTTAATGCTATGGCTGTGTTTTCACTTAAATTTTCTTCAAAACACTGATATCTGGTAACAGGCTGTGAATGCTGCAGTAAATTCAATTTTGAAATTTAAATAAGATACTTGTTCTTTTGGCTGCTATGCACTTGCTTGCACTCATTTCCATGTAAAATCACAGCTTTTACTGAATACTAAACCAAAACACTGGTTTCCTCAGTTTTAAAAACGAAGCAATATACTCATTACATTGTCAGCTATGCACTAGTTTTCACTTACAATGAATGGCAAAACAGTGCTTTTACTATGCCAAAGCTGCCGATTCCTCACTTTCGAAATCTTAGTAAGATTCTTGTTTCTTACAATGCTATACATGTTTTTAAAATTACAGTCAACGTGCAAACACTGCTTCTCCCTAACGTTGGCTGAATATTTTGAGTTATTTGGTTTAGAATCCAAAAAATAAACTTATTTCTTTGGCTGAAAATCATGTGTTTTCATTTACAAACAACTTCAAGACACTGGTTTCACCTAACTCTCTGTGAATGCAGTAGTTATTTCATGTTTGAAAGGTAAGTATGATTTTTGTTTCTTTGGCTGTTTTGCCTTGCTTTCACTCATTATCAATGTAGAAACATTGCTTTTACCTAATATATGCGAAAACACTGGTTTCTACTGTTTTAAAAACCAAGCAATTTTCTCATTACATTGACAGCTATGCACTTGTTTTCACTTACAATGAATGGGAAAACACTGCTTTTACTATTCCAAAGCTGCCAGTTTCTCACTTTGGAAATCTAAGTAAGATTCTTATTTCTTACAATGCTGTACAAGTGTTTTCAATTGCAATTAACTTGAAAACACTACTTTTCCCTAACCTTATTTGAATGCATTGAGATCTTTGCTTTAGAAAACTAAAAAAAATCTTGTTTCATTGTCTTATTTGCATGTGTATTCATTTACAAAGAACTTCAAGACACTGGCTTCACATAATTCTCTGTGAATGGAGTAGATACTTCAAGTTTGAAAGGTAAGTAAGATCCTTGTTTACTTGACTACTATGTCCTTGCTTTCACTCACATGTGAGCCCACAGCTTTTGCATAAGGCTAAGCCAATGCAGTGGTTTCTTAACTTTACAAAAGAAAATAAGATTTGTCTTTTTTTTTGCTGCTATGCCTGTGTTTTCACTTAAATTCATCTTCAAAACGCTGGTTTCCCATAACAGGCTGTGAACGCAGCGGTTAATTCAACTTTGAAAGTGAAGTAAGATACTTGTTTGTTTGTCTTCTATACACCTGCTTTCCCTCATTATCAATGTAAAAACTCTGCTTTTACCTAAAACTATGCCTAAACACTAGTTTCTTCAGTTTTCAGAACTAAGCAATATACTCATTACTTTGGAAGCTATGTACTTGTTTCAATTACAATGAAAGTCAAAACAGTGCTTTTACTATTCCAAAGCTGCCGGTTATTAACTTTCAAAATCTAAGTAAGATACTTATTTCTTAAAATGCTATACATGTGTTTTCAATTATATTCACCTTGAAAACTCTACTTTTCCCTAACTTTGGGTGAATGCACTGATTAATCTGCTTTAGAAACCCAAGAAAGAAAATTTTTCATTGGCTGGTTTCCATGTATATTTACTTACAAACAATTTCAACACCCTGGTTTCACCTAAATCTATGTGAATGCATTAGCTACTCCAAGTTTGAAAGGTAAGGAAGATTCTTCTTTGTTTGGATGCTATGCCCTTGCTTTCACACGCATGTCAACACACAAATTTTACCTAAGGCTAAGCCAATGCAGTGGTTTCTTCACTTTACACAACTAAATGAGATTTCTCTTTTATTTGCTGCTATGCTTGTGTATTCACTTAAATTCTTCTTCAAAACACTCGTTTCCTGTAAGAGGCTGTGAATGCAGCAGTTAATTCAACTTTGAAAGTTAATTAAATAGTTGTTTGTTTGACTGCTATGCACATGCTTTCACTCATTATCAATGTAAAAACACTGCTTTTACCTAATACTATCCCAAAGCTCTGGTTTCTTCAGTTTTCAAAACTTAGCAATATACTCATTACATTGTCAGCTATACACTTCTTTTCACTTACAATGAATGGAAAACACTTCTTTTACTATGCCAAAGCTTCCGGTTCCTCACTTTCAAAATCTAAGTATGATTCTTGTTTCTTACAATGCTATACATGTGTTTACAATTAGAGTCCACGTAAAGCATTGCTTCTCCTTAACTTTAGATGAATGCTTTGAGTTCTTTTCTTTAGAAAACCAAAAATGAAGCTTGTTTCATTGGCTGATTGCCATGTGTTTTTTTAACAAAAAACTTCAAGACACTGGTTTCACCTACTTCTCTGTGAATGCTGTAGTTAATCCAAGTTTGAAAGTTAAGAAAGATTCTTGTTTGTTTGGCTGCTATGCTCTTGCTTTTACACACATGTCAACACACAGCTTTCACCGAAGGCTAAGCCAATGCAGTGGTTTCTTCACTTTACAAAACTAAATAAGATTTGCTTTATTTGCTGCTATATCTGTGTTTTCACTTAAATTCATCTTCAAAACACTGACTCCCAATAACAGGCTGTGAATGCAGCAGTTAACTCAACTTTGAAAGTTAAATAAGTTTATTGTTTGTTTGGCTGCCATGCCCTTGCTTTCACTCATTGTCAATGTAGAAACACTGCTTTTACCTAATACTATGTGAAATCACTGGTTTCTTCACTTTTAAAATGCAAGCAATATTCTCATTACATTGGCAGCTATGCACTTGTTTTCACTTACAATGAATGACAAAACACTGGTTTTGCTATTCCAAAGCAGCCGGTTCCTCACTTTGGAAATCTTAGTAAGATTCTTGTTTCTTACAAAGCTCTACATATATTTTCAATTAAAATTAACTTGAAAACACTGCTTTTACTTCACCTTGGCTGAATGCATTAAGTTCTTTGCTTTAGAAAACTAAAACAAAACTTGTTTCATTATCTGATTTGCATGTGTATTCATTTACAAAGAACATCCATACACTGGTTTCATGTAACTCTATGTGAATGGAGTAGTAACTTCAACTTTGAAAGGTAAGTAAAATTCTTGTTTGTTTGGCTGCTATGCATATTCTTTCACTCACAGGTCAACACACAACTTTTACCTAAGGCAACGCCAATGCAGTGGTTTCTCACTTTAGAAAACTAAAAAATATTTGTCTTTCATTTTCAACTATGCCTGTGTTTTCACTTAAATTCATCTCCAAAACACTGGTTTCCCATAAGAGGCTGTGAATGCAGCAGTTAATTCAACTTTGAAATTTAAGTAAGATACTTGTATGGCTGCTATGCCCTTGCTTTCATTCATTATCAATGTAAAAACACTGCCTTTTCCTAATACTATGCTAAAGCACTAGTTTCTTCAGTTTTCAAAACTAAGCAATATACCCATTACATTGGCAGCTATGCACTTATTTTCACTTACAAATTATGGCCAAACACTTCTTTTACTCTGCCAAAGCTGCCATTTCCTCACTTTGGAAATCAAGTAAGATTCTTGTTTCTTACAATGGTATACATGTGTTTTCAGTTACAATCAACTTGAAAACACTGCTTTTACAAATCGTTGCCTGAATGCATAGAGTTTTTGCATGAGAAAACAAAAAAAATCTTGTTTCATTGGCTGATTTGCATGTGTATTCATTTATGAATAACTTCAAGATACTGCTTTCATTTATCTCTCTGTGAATGCAGTAGTTACTTCAAGTTTCAAAGGTAAGTAAGATTTTTTTTTTGTCTGCTATGCCCTTGCTTTCACTCATTATCATTGTAGAAACACTGCTTTTACCTAATACTATACCAAAACAATGGTTTCTTCAGTTTTCAAAACTAAGCAATATACCTGTTACATTGGTTACTATGCACTTGTTTTCATTTACAATGCTTGGGAAAATTCTGCGTTTACTATGCCAAACATATCGGTTCCTCACTTTTGAAATCTAAGTAAGATTATTGTTTCTTGCAATGTTATACATATGTATTCAATTACAATAAACTTCCAAACACTGCTTTTCCCTAACTTTGGAAGAATGCTTTGAGTTCTTTGATTTAGAAAACTGAAAAAGAATCTTGTTTCATTGGCTGTTTGGCATGTGTATTACTTTACAAACAACTTCAAGAAACTGGTTTAACCTAACACTCTGTGAATGCAGTAGTTACTTCAATTTTGAAATGTAAGAATGATTGTTGTTTGTTTGGCTGCTATACACTTGCATTCACTCATTAACAATGTAAAAACTCTGCTTTTACCTAATATTATGCCAAAACACTGGTTTCTTCAGTTTTCAACACTATGCCAAATACTCATTAAATTGGCAGCTATGCACTTGTCACCATCTACAATGAATGTCAAAACTCTGCTTTTACTATGCCAAAGCTGCCGGGCCATCACTTTCAAAATCTAAGTAAGATTCTTCTTCCTTACAATGCTATACCTTTGTTTTCAATTACAATCAACTTGAAAACACTGCTTCTCCATAAGTTGGCTGAATTCATAGAGTTCTTTGCTTTAGAAAACCAGAAAAGAATCTTGTTTCATTGGCTGATTTGCATGTGTATTCATTTATGAACAACTTAAAACACCTAGGTTTCACCTAACTCTCTGTGAATGCAGTGGTTACTTCAAGTTTGAAAGGTAAGAAAGAGGCTTGTTTGTTTGGCTGCTATGCCCTTGCTTTCACTCAGATGTCAACACACAGCTTTTGCCTAAGTCTAAGCCAATACAGTCGTATCTTTACTTAACAAAACCAAATAAGTTTTGTCTTTTATTAGCTGCTCTGCCTGTGTTTCCACTTAAATTCATCTTCAAAGCACTGGCTTCTCACAACAGGCTGTTAATGTAGTAGTTAATTCAACTTTGAAAGTTAAGTAAGATACTTGTATGTTTGTCTGCTATTCCCTTGATTTCACTCAATATCAATGTAGAAACACTGCTTTTACCTAATACTATACCAAAACACTGGTTTCTTCTGTTTTCAAAACTAAGCAATATACCTGTTACTTTGACAACTATGCACTTGTTTTCATTTACAATGCTTGAGAAAACACTGCTTTTACTATGCCAAAACAGCCATTTCCTCACTTTCAAAATCTAAGTTAGATTCTTGTTTCTTACAATGCTATACATGTGTATTCAATTACAGTCAACTTCCAAGCAATGCTTTTCCCTATTTTGGCTGAATGCTTTGAGTTCTTTGCTTTAGAAAACCAAAAAAGAAACTTGTTTCATTGGCTGATTGGCATGTGTATTACTTTACAAACAACTTCAAGAAACTGGTTTCACTTAACTCTCTGTGAATGCAGTAGTTACTTCAAGTTTGAAAGGTAAGTAAGATTCTTGTTTGTTTAGCTGCTGTGCTCTTGCTTTCACTCACATGTCAACACACAGCTTTTACCTAAGTCTAAGCCAATGCAGTGCTATCTTCACTTTACATACATAAATAAGATTTGTCTTTTTTTTGCTGGTATGCCTCAGTTTTAACTTAAATTCATCTTAAAACACTGGTTTCCCATAAAAGGATGTGAATGCAGCAGTTAATTCAACTTTGAAAATTAAGTAAGATACTTGTTTGTTTGGCTGTTATGTGCTTGCTTTCACTCATTATCAATGTAAAAACACTCCTTTTACCTAATATTTTGCCAAAACACTGGTTTCTTCGGTTTTCAAAACTAAGCAATATACTGATTACATTGGCAGTTGTGCACATGTATTCACCTGCAATGAGTGTCATAACATTCCTTTTACTATGCCAAAGCTGCCAGGCCCTCACTTTCAAAATCTAAGTAATATTCTTGTTCCTTAAAATGCTATTTCAGTGTTTTGAGTTACAATCACATTGAAAACACTGCTTTTCCCTAGCATTGGCTGAATGCATAGAGTTCTTTGCTTTAGAAATCCAAAAAAATGATCTTGTTTCATTGGCTGTTTTGCATTTGTATTCATTTACGAACACCTTCAAGACCCAGGTTTCACCTAACTCTCTGTGAATGCAGTAGTTACTTCAAGATTTAAAGGTATGTAAGATTCTTGTTTGTTTGGCTGCTATACCCATTCTTTCACTCACATGTCAACCCACAGCTTTTACCTAAGGATAAGCCAATGCAGTGATTCTTTACTTAAAAAAACTAAAAATGTTTGTTTTTTATTTGCTGCTATGCCTGTGTCTTCACTTAAAATCATCTTCAAAACACTGGTTCCCTATATAAGGCTGTGAATGCAGCAGTTAGTTCAACTTTGAAAGTTAAGTAAATTTACTTTTTGTTTGGCTGCTATGCACTTGATTTCAATCATTATCAATGTAAAAACACTGCTTTTACCTAATATTATGCCAAAGCACTGGATACTTCAGTTTTCAAACTAAGCAATATACTCATTACATTGGCAGTTATGCACTTGTTTTCACCTACAATGTATGGGAAAACACTTCTTTTACTGTGCCAAAGCTGTCGGTTCCTCCCTTTCAAAATCTAAGTAAGATTCTTGTTTCTTACAATGCTATACATGTGTTTTCAATTACAATCAACTTGGAAGCACTGCTTTTCAAAAAACCTTCGCTGAATGCTTTGAGTTATTTGCTTTAGAAATCCAAAAAAGTAACTTGTTTCATTGGCTGATTGTATGTGTATTCATTTAAATACAAACTTAAAGACTGTGGTTTCAGCTACATCTCTGTGAAATAGAAGTTACTTCAACTTTGAAAGTTAAGTAAGATTCTTCATTGTTTGGCTGCTATGCCCTTGCTTTCACTCACATGTCAATACACAGCTTCTACCTAAGTTTAAGCTAAAGCAGCGGTGTCTTCACTTTACAAAACTAAATAAGATTTGTCATTTATTTTCTGGTTTGGTTGTGTTTTCCCTTAAATTCTTCTTCAAAACACTGGTTTCAGGTAACAGGCTTTGAATGCTGATGTTAATTCAAATTTGAAATTTAAGGAAGATACTTGTGTGTTTGGCTGCTATGCCCTTGCTTGCACTCATCATCAACGTAAAAACTCTGCTTTTACCTAATATTATGCCAAAAGACTGATTTCTTCAGTTTTAAAAAATAAGCAATATACTCATTCCATAGTCAGCTATGCACTTGTTTTCACTTACAAGTCATAGCAAAACACTGCTTTTACTCTGCCAAAGCTGCCGGTTCCTCAATTTCAAAATCTAAATAAAATTCTTGTTTCTTACAATGCTATACATGTGTTTTCAATTACAGTCAACGTGAAAACACTGCTTTCCAAAACCTTGGTATAATGCATTGAGTTCTTTGCTTTAGAAATCGAAAAAAAAAAAACTTTATTCACTCTCTGTTTTGCTTGTGTATTCATTTACAAACGACTTCAAGACACTGGTTTCACATAACTCTCTGTAAATGGAGTAGTTACTTCAAGTTTGAAATGTAAGTAAGATTCTTTTTTGTTTGGCTGCTATGCCCTTGCTTTCACTCACATGTCAACACACAGCTTTTACCTAAGGCTAAGCCAATGCAGTGGTTTATTCACTTTACAAAAGAAAATAAGTTTTTCCTTTTATTTACTGCTATGCCTGTGTTTTCACTTAAATTCTTCTTCAAAATGCTGGTTTCAGGTAACAGGCTGTGAACTCAGCAGTTAATAAAACTTTGAAACTTAAGTAAGATACTTGTTTGTTGGCTGCTATGCACTTACTTTCACTCATTATCAATGTAAAAACTCTGCTTTTACCTAATACTATGCCAAAACACTGGTTTCTTCAGTTTTGAAAGCTAAGCAATATACTCATTACATTGGCAACTATATATTTGTTTTCTCTTACAATGCTTGGGAAAACACTGCTTTTACTATGCCAAAGCTGCTGATTCCTCCCTTTGGAAATAGAAATAAGATTCGTATTTCTTACAATGATATACATGTGATTTCAATTACAGTCAACTGGAAAACACTGGTTTTCCCTAACATTGGATGTGTGCATTGAGTTCTTTGCATTAGAAAACCCAAAAACTAACTTGTTTCATTGGCTGATTTGCATGTGTATTCATATACAAACAATTTCAAGACAATGGTTTCACCTATCCGTCTGTGAATGCAGTAGTTACTTGAAGTTTGAAAGGTAAGTAAGATTCTTTTTGTTTGGCTGCTATGCCTTTACTTTCAATCACATGTCAACACAGAGTGTTTAACCTAAGTCTAAGCAAATGCATTGGTTTCTTCACTTTAAAAACTAAATAAGTTTTCTGTTTTATTTGGTGCTATGCCTGTGTTTTCATTTAAATTCATCTTCAAAACACTGTTTCCCCATAACAGGCTGTGAATGCAGCAGTTAATTCAAATTTAACAGTTAAGTAAGATACTTGTTTGTTTGGCTGCTATTCACTTGTTTTCACTCATTATCAGTGTAGAAACACTGCTTTTACTTAATGCTATGCCAAGACACTGGTTTCTTCAGTTTTGAAAACTAAGCAATATACTCATTACATTGGCAGCTATGCACTTGTTTTCACTTACAATGAAAGTCAAAACCATTCTTTTACTATGCCAAAGATGTCAGTTCCTCACTTTGGAAATCTAAGTAAGATTCTTGTTTCTTACAATGCTATACATGTGTTTTCAATTACAATCAACTTGAAAACACTGCTTTTCCCTAATGTTGCCTAAATGAATTGAGTTCTTTGCCTTAGAAAACCAAAAAAGAAACTTGTTTCATTGGCTATTTGGCATGTGTATTCATTTACAAACAACATCAATACACTGGTTTCACCTATCTCTCTGTGAATGCAGTCGTTATTTCAAGTTTGAAAGGTCAGTAAGATTCTTGTTTGTCTGGCTGCTATGCACTTGCTTTCACTCACATGTCAACACACAGCTTTTGCCAAAGGTTAAGCCAAAGCAGTGATTTCTTCACTTTTTTAATCTAAATAAGATTTGTCTTTTATTTGCTACTAGGCCTGTGTTTTCTCTTGAATTCATCTTGAAAACTCTGGTTACCCCTCACAGGCTGTTAATGCATCAGCTAATTCAACTTTTAAAGTTAAGTAAGGTACTTTTTGTTTGGCTGCTTTGCACTTGCTTTCACTCATTATCAATGTAGAAACTGTGCTTTTATCACATACTATGCCAAAATACCGGTTTCTTCAGTACCCAAAACTAAGCAATATACTCATTACATTGGCAGCTCTGCATTTGTTTTCATTTACAATGAATGTCAAAGCATTGCTTTTACTATGCTAAAGCTGCCAGTATCTCACTTTGGAAATCTAAGAGACATTCTTGTTTCTTCAATGCTATACATGTGTTTTCAATTACCATCTACTTGAAAACAAGGCTTTTCAGTGATGTTGGCTGAATACATTGTGTTCTTTGCTTTAGGAACCCAAAAAAGAAACTTGTTTCAATTGCTGATTTGCATGTGTATTCATTTACAAATAACTTCAAGACCCTGGGTTCACTTAACTCTGTTTGAATGCAGTAATTACTTCAAGTTTGAAAGATAAGTAAGATTCTTGTTTTAATTGGCTGCTATGCCCTTGGTTTCACTCACATGTCAACACACAGCTTTTGGCTAAGGCTTAGCCATTGCAGTGGTTTCTACACTTTACAAAAGTAAATAAGATTTGTCTTTTATTTGCTGCTCTGCCTGTGTTTTCAATTGAATTCATCTTCAAAACACTGGTTTCCCAAAACAGGCTGTTTTTGCAGCAATTAATTCAACTTTGAAATTTAAAAAAAAATTGTTTTTTGGCTACTATGCACTTGCTTTCTCTCATTGTCAATGTAAAAACACTGCTTTTACCTAATACTATGCCAAATCTCTGGTGTCTTCAGTTTTGAAAACTAAGCAATATACTCATTACATTGGCTGCTATGCACTTCTTTTCACTTACAATGAATGTCGAAACACTGCTTTTAGTATACCAAACTTGCCACCTTCTCACTTTGGAAATCTAAGTAAGATTTTTTTCTTTACAATGCTATACATGTGTTTTCAATTGCAATCAACTTGAAAACACTGCTTTTCACTAACTTTGCCTGAATGGCTTGATTTCTTTGCATCAGATAACCAAAAAAGAAACTTGCTTCATTGGCTGATTTGCATGTGTATTCATTTGCAAACAACTTCAGGACATTGGTTTCACCTAACTCTCTGTCAAAGCAGTAGTTACTTCAAGTTTGAAATGTCCATAAGATTCTTGTTTGTTTGGATGCTATGCCCCTGCTTTCACTCTCATGTCAACACACAGCTTTTGCCTTAGGCTAAGCCAATGCAGGTGTTTCTTCACTTTACAAAACTAAATAAGATTTGTCTTTTATTTGCTGCTATGCCTGTGTTTTCACTTAAATTCATCTTGAAAACACAGGTTTCCCATAAGAGGTTGTGAAAGCAGCAGTTAATTCAACTTTTAAAGTTCAGTAAGATAATTGTTTGGCTGCTATGCACTTGCTTTCACTCACTATCAATGTAAAAACACTGCTTTTACTTAATACTATGCCAAAAGACTGGGTTCTTCAGTTTTCAATACTAAGCAATATACTCATTACATTGGCAGATATGCACTTATTCTCACTTACAATGAATTGCAAAACACTGCTTTTACTATGCCAAACCCGCCAGTTCCTCACTTTGGTAATCTAAGTAAGATTGTTGTTCCTTACAATGCTATACATGTGTTTTCAAGTACAATTAACTTGAAAACACTGCTTTTCCCTAACGTTGGTTGAATGCATTGAGTTTTTTGCTTGAGAAAACTAAAATATACTAGTTTCATTCACCGATTTGCATGTTTATTCATTTACAATCATCTTTAAGACACTGGTCTCACTTAACTCTATGTGAATGTAGAAAGTTTCAAAGGTAAGTATGATTCTTCTTTGTTTGGCTGCTATGCCCTTGCTTTCACACACATGTCAACACACAGCTTTTAACTAAGGCTAAGCTAAAGCAGTGGTTTCCTCACTTTACAAAACTAAATAAGATATGTCTTTTATTTGCTGCTCTGCCTGTGTTTTCACTTAAATTCATCTTCAAAACACTGGTTTCCCCTAACAGGCTGTGAATGCAGCAGTTAATTCAACTTTGAATGTTAAGTAAGGTTCTTGTTTGTTTGGCTGCTATGCACTCGCTTTCACCATTATCAATGTTAAAACACTGCTTTTACCTAATACTATGCCAAAACACTGATTTCTTCAGTTTCAAAAATAAGAAATATACTCATTACATTGACAGCGATGCACTTGTTTTCACTTTCAATGAATGTCAAAACACTACTTTTACTATGCCAAAGCAGCTGGTTCCTCCCTTTGGAAATCTAAGTAAGATTCTTGTTTCTTACAAAGCTATACATGTGTTTTCAATTACAATCAACTTGAAAACACTAATTTTCCCTAATGCTGACTGAATGCATTGAGTTCCTTGCTTTAGAAAACCAAAACAGAAACTTGATTCAACGGCTGATTTGCTAGTGTATTCATTTACCATCATCCTCAAGACACTGGTATCACCTAACTCTCTGTGAATGTAGTAGTTACTTCAACTTCGAAAGGTAAGTAAGATTCATGTTTGTTTGGCTGCTATGCCCTTGCTTTCACTCACATGTCAACACAGAGCTTTAACCTAAGCCAAAGCCAAGGCATTGGATTCTTCCCTTTACAATACTAAATAAGATTTGTCTTGTATTTGCCATTATGCCTGTGTTTTCATTTAAATTCCTCTTCAAAACCCTGGTTTCACTTAATAGGCTGTGAATGCAGCAGTTAATTCAACTTTGAAAGCTAAGGAAGTTACTTGTTTTTTGGCTGCTATGCACTTGCTTTCATTCATTATAAATGTAAAAACACTGCTTATACCTAATACAATGCGAAAACATTGATTTCTTCAGTTTTCAAAACTAATCAGTATACTCCTTACATTGGCAGCCATTCACTGGTTATCACTTACAATGAATGAACAACCACTGATTTAGTCTTCGAAATCTGCTGGTTCCACACTTTTGAAACATAAGTAAGATTCCTGTTTCTTATACCGCTAACCATGGGTTTTCAAATACAATCAACTTGAAAATACTGCTTTTCCTGAACACTGGCTTAATGCAGTGAGTTCTTTGCTTCAGACAACAAAAAGGAATCTAGTTTCATTGCCTGATTTGCATATGTATTCACTAAAAATCATTTTCAAGGCACTGGTTTCACCTAACCCTCTGTGAATGCAGTAGTTACTTCAAGTTTGAAAGGTAAGTAAGAGTCTTGTTTGTTTGGCTGCTATTCCTTTGCTTTCACACAAATGTCAATGCACGGATTTTACATAAAGCTAAGCCAATGCATTGGTTTCTTCATTTTACAATACTAAAAATGATTTTTCTTTTATTTGCTGGTATGCCTGTGTTTTCACTTAAATTCATCTTCAATACACTGGTTTCCCATTACAGGCTGTGAGTGCAGCAGTTGATTCCACTTTGAAAGTTAAGTAAGTTACTTATTTGTTTGGCTGCTGTGCACTTGCTTTCACTCATTATCAATGGATAAACACTGCTTTTACATAATGCCATGCCAAAACACTGGTTCCTTTA
The DNA here is from genome assembly GCA_029593785.1 of Cabassous unicinctus. NCBI lineage: Eukaryota > Metazoa > Chordata > Mammalia > Cingulata > Chlamyphoridae > Cabassous > Cabassous unicinctus. The sequence continues at coordinate 31,366 of JAQZBX010000998.1, read as the reverse complement.
GTTTTCAAAACCAAGGAATATACTCATTACAATAGCAGCTATGCACTTGTTTTCACTTACAATGAATATCAATACATTGCTTTTACTATGCCAAAGCTGCTGGTTCCTCACTTTCGAAATCTATGAAAGATTATTGTTTCTTACCAGGCTATACATGGGTTTTCAATTACAATCAACTTGAAAACACTGCTTTTCTTAAATGCTGGTTGAATGCAGTGAGGTTTTTGCTTCAGAAACCCAAAAAGGAAATTTGTTACATTTGCTGATTTGCAAGTGTACTCATTTACAATCAATTTTAAAACACTGGATTCACCTCTCTGTGAATTCAGTTGCTTCTTCAAGTTTGAAATGTAAGTAAGATTCTTGTTTGTTTGGCTACTATGCACTTGCTTTCACTCACATGTAAAGACACAGCTTTCTCCTTAGGCTAAGGCAAGGCAGTGTACTCTTCACTTTACAAAGTAAATGAGATTTGTGTTTTAGTTGATGCTATGCCTGTGTTTTCATTTAAATTTATGTTCAAAACACTGGTTTCACCTAACAGGCTGTGAATGTAGTAGTTAATTCAACTTTGAAACTTAAGTCAGATAATTATTTCGCTGCTGTGCACTTGCTTTCACTCATTATCAATGTAAAAACCCTGCTTTACCTAATGCTTTAACAAAACACAGGTTTCTTCAGTTTTCAAAACTAAACAATGTACTCCTTACATTGGCAGGTATTCACTTGTTATCACTTGCAATGATTGACCAACCACTGCTTTTACTCTGCCAAAGCTTCCGTTTCATCACTTTTGAAACCTAAGTAAGAATCTTGTTTCTTACACTGATAAGCATGTGTTTTCAATTATAATCAACTAAAAAGCACAGCTTTTCCCTGACTTTTGTTTAATGCATTGAATTCTTTGCTTTAGAAAACCAAAAAATAAACTTGTTCCATTGGCTGATTTGCATGAGTATTCATTTACAATCAACTTCACGACACTGGTTTCACCTAACTCTCTGTGAATGCAGTAGTTACTTCACGTTTGAAAGGTAAGTAAGATTCTTGTTTGTTTGGCTGCTATGCGCTTGTTTTCACTCACATGTAAACTCACTGCTTTTAGCTAAGCCTAAGCCAATGCAATGTTTTCTTCACTTTACAAAACTAAGTAAGGTTTGTGTTTTCTTTGATACTATGCCTGTGTTTTCATTTAAATTCATCTTCAAAACACTGTTTTCCCATAACAGGCTGTGAAAGCAGTAGTTAATTCAACTTTGAATTTTAAGTAATATGCTTGTTTTTTTGGCTGCTGTGCACTTCCTTTCATTCATTTTCAATGGAAAAAAACTGCTTTTATCTAATGCTATGTCAAAAGAGTGGTTTCTTCAATTTTCAAAATGAAGCAATATACTCATTATATTGGCAGATATGCACTTGTTTTCACATACAATGAATGTCAAAACACTTCTTTTACTATGCCAAGCTGCCGTTTCCTCACTTTGGAAATATAAGCAACATTCTTGTTTCTTACAATGCTATAAATGTATTTCAAATTACAATCAACTTGAAAACTTTGCCTTTCCTGAGTGCTGGTTGAATGCAGTGAGTTCTTTGCTTCAAAACCAAAAAGGAACCTTGTTTCATTGGCTTATTTGCATGTGTATTCATTTACAATCAACTTGAAAACCCTGGTTTCACCTAACTCTCTGGGAATGCAGTAGTTACTTCAAGGTTGAAAGATCAGTAAGATTCTTGTTTGTTTGGCTGCTATGCCCTTGCTTTCACTTCCATGACAACACACAGATTTTACCTAAGCCTAAGCCAATGCAGTGGTTTCTTCACATTACAAAACAAAATAAGATTTGTGTTTTATTTGATTCTATGCATGTGTTTTCATTTACATTCATGTTAAAACACTGGTTTCACCAAACAGGCTTTGAATGCAGCAGTTAATTCAACTTTCAAAGTTAAGTAAGATACTTATTGTTTGCATGCTCTCCACTTCCTTTCACTTGTTATGGAAGTATAAACAATATTTTTCTTAATGCTAGGCCAAAACTTTTGTTTCTAGAGTTTTCAAAACTAAGCAATATGCTCCTTACTTCGGCAGGTTTTCACTTGTTATCACTTACAACGAATGACCAACCACTTCTTTTTCTCTGCCAAAGCTGCCGGTTCCTCACTTTGGAAACCTAAGTAAGATTCTTGTTTCTTACACTGCTCAGCATGTGTTTTCAATTACAATCAACTTGAAAACATGGTCTTTCCTGAATGCTGGTTAAATACAGTGAGATCCTTGCTTCAGAAATCCAAAAGAAAAATTCTTTCTTTGGCTGATTTGCATGTGTATTCATTTAAAATCAATTTCAGGGCACTGGTTTTGCATAACTCTCTAGTAATGCAGTAGTTACTTCAAGTTTGAAAGTTAAGTAAGATTCTTGTATGTTTGGCTGCTATATACTTGCTTTCATACACGTGTCAACACATGGCTTTTACCTAATGCTAAACCAATGCATTGGTTTATTCACTTTACAATACTAAATAAGATTTGTCTTTTATTTCCTGCCATGCCTGTGTTTTCATTTAAATTCATCTTTAAAACACTGGTTTCCCATAACAGGCTGTGTATGCAGTAGTTAATTCAACATTGAATGTTAAGTAAAATACTTGTTTGTTTGGGTGCTGTGCACTTGCTTTCACTCATTATCAATGTAAAAACACTGATTTTACCTTATGCTATTAAAACACTGGTTTCTTCAGTTTTCAAAACTTAGCAATATTCTCCTTACATTGGCAGCTATTCACTTGTTATCACTTACAATGAATGACCATCCACTGCTTTTACCCTGCCAAAACTGCCAGTTCCTGAATTTGACTCCTTAGCAAATTCTTGTTTCTTACACTGCTAAGCATGTGTTTTCAATTACAATAAAATTGAAAACTGTTTTTCTGTAACATTTGCTGAATGCATTGTGTTTTTGCTTTAGAAAAAAAAAACAAAACATGAATCATTGACTGATTGGCATGTGTATTCATTTACAGACAACTTCAAAACACTGGTTTCACTTAACTCTCTGCAAATGCAGTATTTTCTTCAAGTTTGAAAGGAATGTAAGATTCTTGCTTGTTTGGGTGCTATAAACTGGCTTTCACTAACATGTCAACATACAGCTTTTACCTAAGTTTAACCAAATGTAACGGGGTCTTCATTATTTAAAACCAAATAATATTTGTGTTTTATTTGCTGCTATGCCTGTGTTTTCAATTAAATTCATCTTCAAACCCTGGTTTCCCATAACAGGCTATGAATGCAGCAGTTAATTCAACTTTGAAAGGTAAGTAAGATACTTGTTTGTTTCGCTGCTATGAGCTTGCTTTCACTCACTATCAATATAAAAACACTGCTTTTACTTAATACGATGCCAAAACACTGGTTTCTTCAGTTTTCAAAACTAAGAAATATACTCATTACATTGGGAGCTATGCACTTCTTTTACATACAATGAATGTAAAAACACTGCTTTTACTATGCCAAAGATGCTGGTTAGTCATTTTTGAAATCTAAGTAAGATTTTTGTTTCTTACAATACTATACATGTGTTTTCAATTACAATCATCTTGAAAACACTGCTTTTCCCTAAGGTTGGCTGAATGCATTGAGTTCTTTGCTTTAGAAAACCAAAAAAGAAACTTGTTTCATTGGCTGATTTGCATGAGTCTTCATTTACAGACAACTTCAAGACACTGGTTTAACCTAACTTTCTGGAAATGCTGTAGTTACTTCAAGTTTGAAAGGTTAATAAGCTCCTTTTTTGTTTGGCTGCTATGCCCTTGCTTTCACTCACAAGTCAACACACAGCTTTTGCATAAGGATAATTAAATGCTGTGGTTTCTTCACTTTACAAACCTAAATAAGATTAGTCTTTTATTTGCTGCTATGCCTGTGTTTTCCCTTCAATTCATCTTCAAAACCCTGGTTTCCCATAACAGGCTGTGAATGCAGTAGTTAATTCAACTTTGAATGTTAAATAAGAAACTTGTTTGTTTGCCAGTTATGTGCTTGCTTTCACTCATTATCAATGTTAAAACACTGCTTTTACCTAACACATTGCCAAGATACTGGTTTCTTCAGTTTTCAAAACTAAGCAATATACTCATTACAATGCAGCTATGCACTTGTTTTCACTTACAATGAAAGTCAAAAGATGTCTTTCACTATGCCAAATCTGCCGGTTCCCCGCTTTTGAAATATAAGTAAGATTCTTGTTTCTTACAACACTATACATGTGTTTTCTATAACAATCAACTTGAAACACTGCTTTTCCCTAACGTTGGCTGAATGCATTGAGTTCTTTGATCTAGAAAACAAAAAAAAACCTTGTTTGTTTGGGTGATTTCCATGTGTATACATTACAGTAAACTTTAAGACACTGGTTTCACATATCCCTCTGTGAATGCAGTACTTACTTCAAGTTTGAAAGGTAAGTAAGATTCTTGTTTGTTTGACTTCTATGCCCTTGCTTTCACTCACATATCAACACACAGCTTTTGCCTAAGGCAATGCCAATGTAGTGGTTACTTCACTTTACAAAACTAAATAAGCTTTTTGTTTTATTTGATGCTATGCCTGTGTTTTCATTTAAATTCTTGTTTAAAACACTGGTTTCATCTAACAGGCTGTCAATGCAGCAGTTAACTCAGCTTTGAAAGTTAAGTAAGAACCATGTATGTTTGGCTTCTATGTGCTTGCTTTCACTCATTATGAATGAAAAACACTGCTTTTACCTAATTCTATGCCAAAACAATGGTTTATTCAGTTTTCAAATCTAAGCAATATACTCATTACATTGGCATCTATGCACTTGTTTTCACTTACAATGAATGTTAAAACACAGCTTTTACTATGCCAAAACTGCCAGTTTCACCCTTTGGAAATCTAAGTAAGATTCTTGTTTCTTACAATGTTAAGCATTTGTTTTCAATTACAATCAACACTGGTTTTCTTAATGCTGGTTGAAAGCAGTGAGTTCTTTTTTCCAAAAACCAAAAAGGAAACTTGTTTCTTTGGCTGATTCGCATGTGTATTCACTTAAAATCATTTTTAAGGAACTGGTCTCATCTAACTCTCTGTGAAGGCAATAGTTAATTCAAGTTTGAAAGGTAAGTAAGATTCTTGTTTGTTTGGCTACTATACCCTTGCTTTCACTCACATGTCAAAACACAGGTTTAACCTCAGGCTAAGTCAATGCAGTGGTTCCTTTACTTTACAAATATAAATAAGATTTTTCTTTTATTTGCTGCTATGCTTGTTTTTTCACTTAAATTCATCCTCAAAACCCTGGTTTCCCCTAACAGTCTGTGAATGCAGCACTTATTTCAACTATGAAAGTTCAGAAGGATACTTGTTTTTTTTGGCTGCTATATGCTTACTTTCACTCATTATCAATGTAGAAACACTGCTTTTACCTAATCCTATGCCAAAAACACTGGTTTCTTCAGTGTTCAAAACTAAGCAAAATACTCATTAAATTGGCAGCTTTGCACTTGTTTTCACTTACAACGAATATCAGAACACTGCTTTTACTATACCAAACCTGCCGGTTCCACACTTTCAAAATCTACGTAAGGTTCTTCTTTCTTACATATCTATATATGTGTTTTTAATTACAAGCAACTTGAAAACACTGCTTTTCCCTAACGTTGGCTGAATGCATTGAGTTCTTTTTTCAGAAAACCAAAAAAGAAACAATTTCATTCGCTGACTTGCATTTGTATTCATTTACAAACAACTTCAAGACACTGGTTTCACCTAACACTCTGCGAATGCAGAAGTTTCTGAAAGTTTGAAAGTTAAGTAAGATTCTTGTTTCTTTGGCTGCTATGCCCTAGTTTTCACTCACATGTCAACATACAGATTTTACCTAAGTCTAAGCCAATGCAGTGGTTTCTTCACTTTACAAAACTAAATAAGATTTGTCTTTTATTTGCTGCTATGCCTGTGTTTTCACTTAAATTCATCTTCAAAACACTGGTTTCTCCTAACAGTCTGAGAATGCCACAGTTAATTGAACTCTGTAAGTTAAGTAAGCTACTTGATTGTTTGGCTGCTATGCACTTGCTTTCACTCATTATCAATGCAGAAACACTGCTTTTACCTAATACTGTGTCAAAACACTGGTTTCTTCAGTTTTTAAAACTAATTGATATACTCATTAAATTGGCAGCTTTGCAAATGTTTTCACTTACAATGAATGTCAAAACAATGCTTTTACTGTGCCACACCTGCCGGGTCCTCTCTTTCAAAATCTAAGTAAGAATCTTGTTTCTTACAATGCTATGCATGTGTTTTTCAATTACAATCAACTTGAAAACACTGCCTTTCCCTAACGTTGGCTGAATGCATTGAGTTCTTTGCTTTAGAAACCAAAAAGGAAACATGTTTCATTGGCTGATTTGCATGTGTATTCATTTACAAACAACTTCAAGACATTGGTTTCACCTAACTCTCTGCAAATGCAGTAGTTACTAAAAGTTTGAAAGTTAAGTAAGATTCTTCTTTCTTTGGGTGCTATGCCCTAGCTTTAACACACATGTCAGCACACAGTTTTACCTAAAGTTAAGCCAATGCAGTGTTTTCTTCCTTCTACAAAACTAAATAAGATTTGTCTTTTATTGGCTGCTATGCTTGTGTTTTCACTTAAATTCATCTTCAAAACTCTGGTTTCCCGTAACAGGCTGTGAATGCAGCAGTTAATTCAACTTTGAAAGTTAAGAAAAATACGTGTTTGTTTGGCTGCTATGCACTTGCTTTCACTCATTATCAAGGTAGAAACACTGCTTTTACCTAGTACTATGTGAATACACGGGTTTCTTATGTTTTCAAATCTAAGAAATATACTCATTACATTGGCAGATATGCACATGTTTTCACTTACAATGAATGTCAAAATAGTCCTTTGCTATGCTTAAGCTGCCGGTTCTTCACTTTCGAAATCTAAGTAAGATTCTTGTTTTTTACAATGATGTACATATGTTTTCAGTTACACTCAACTTGAAAACACTGCTTTTCCTGAACAATGGTTGAATGCAGCGAGTTCTTTGCTTTAGAAAACCAGAAAAGAAACTTGTTTCATTGGCTGATTTGCATGTGCATACATTTACAAAGAACTTCAAGACACTGCTTTCACCTAACTCTCTGTGAATGCAGTAGTTACTTCAAGTTTGAAGATTAAGTAAGATTCTTGTTTGTTTGGTTATATACCCTTGATTTCACTCACATTTCAACACACAGGTTTTACCTAAGGTAAAGCCAAAGCAGTGGTTTCTTCATTTTGCAAAGTTAACAAGATTTGTCTTTTTTTTCTGCTATGCCTGTGTTTTCACTTAAATTCATTTCAAAACACTGGTTTCCCATAACAGGCTGTGAATGCAGCAGTTAATTCAACTTTGAAAACAATATTTCTTTTCTGGTTTTCTAAAGCAATGAACTCAATGCATTCTGCCAATGTTAGGGAAAAGCAGTGTTTTCAAGTTGATTGTAATTGAAAACACATGAAAAGCTTTGCAAGAAACAAGAATCTTACATAGATTTCCAAAGTGTCAACCGGGATCTTTGGCATAGTAAAAGCAATGTTTTCTAATTCATTGTAAGTGAAAAGAAGTATATAGCTGTCAATGTAATAAGTATATTGGCTAGGTTTTAAAAATGAAGAAACCAGTATTTTGACATAATATTAGGTAAAAGCAGGGATTTTACATTGATAGTGAGTGAAAGCAAGCACAGGGCATGCAAACAGACAAGTATCTTACTTAGGTTTCAAAGCTGAATTTACTGCTGCAATCACAACCTGTTACAGGCAACCAGGGTGTTGAAGATGAATTTAAGTGAAAACACAGGCATAACAACAAATAAAATAAAAATCTTTTTTAGTTTTTTAAAGTGAAGAAACCACTACATTGTCTTAACCTTAGGCAAAAGCTGTGTGTTGACATGTGAGTGAAAGCAAGGGCATAGCAGTCAAACAAACAAGAATCTTACTTAACTTTCAAACTTCAAGTAACTACTGCATTGACTGAGAGTTAGGTAACACCAGTGCATTTAAGTTGTTTGTAATTTAATACACATGTAAATCAGCCAATGAAACATGTTTCTTTTTTGGGTTTCTAAAGCAAGGAACTCAAAGCATTCAGCGAATGTTAGGGAAAGGCAGTGTTTTCAAGTTGATTGTAATTGAAAACACATGTATAGCAGTGTAAGAAACAACAATTTTACTTCAATTTCCAAAGGGAGGAACCGGCAGCTTTGGCATAGAAAAAGAAATGTTTTGCCAAGGACTGTAAGTGAAAACAAGTGCATAGCTGTCAATGTAATGAGTATATTGCTTAGATTTAAAAACTGAATAAACCAGTGTTTTGGCATAGTATTAGATAAAAGCAGTGTTTTTACATTGAAATTGATTGAAATCAAGTGCATAGCAGCCAAACAAACAAGTCTCTTACTTAACTTTCAAAGTTGAATATATATGTGTATTTACAGACTTTTAGGGGAAACCAGTGTTTTGAAGAGGAATTTAAGTGAAAACACAGGCAGACCTACAAAAAAAGAGAAATCTTATTAATTTTGTAATGTTAAGAAAACAGTACATTGGCTTAGCCTTAGGTAAATGCAGTGTGTTGACATGTGAGTGAAAACAAGGCAATAGCATCCAAACAAAAAAGGATTTTAGCTACCTTTAAAAATTAAAGTAACTACTGTATTCACAGAGAGTTTTGTGAAACCAGTGTCTTGAAGTTGTTTTTAAATGAATACACATGCAAATCAGCCAATGAAACAAGTTTCTGTTTTGGTTTTCTAAAGCAAACAACTCAATACATTTAGCCAAAGTTATGGAAAAGCAGTGTTTTCAAGTTGATTCTAATTGGAGACACATGTAAAGCATTGTAAGAAATGAGAATCTTACTTAGAATTCCAAAGTGAGCTACCAGCTTCTGAGGCATAGTAAAAGCAGTGTTTTGACATTCATTGTAAGTGGAAACACATGCATAGCTGCGAACGTAATGAGTATAGTGCTTAGTTTTGAAAACTGAAGAAACCAGTGTTTTGACATTGTATTAGGTAAAAGCAGTGTTTCTACATTGATAATGAGTGAAAGTAAGTGCATAGCAGCCAAAAAAAACCAAGTATCTTACTGAAATTTCAAAGTTGAATTAAAAGCTGCATTCACAGACTGTTACGAGAATCCTATGTTTTGAAGATGAATTTAAGTGAAAACACAGGCATAGCAGCAAATAAAAGACAAATCTTATTTAGTTTTGTACAGTGAAGAAACCACTGCATTCGCATAGCCTTCTGTAAAAGCTGTGTGTTGACATGTGTGGGAAAGCAAGGGTATAGTAGCCCAAGAAACAAGAAACTTAATTAACTTTCACACTTGAAGTATGTACTTCATTCACAGAGAGTTAGGTGACACCAGTGTCTTGAAATTGTTTGTAAATGAATACACATGCAAATCAGCCAGTGAAACAAGTTTTTTTTTTTGGATTTATAAAGCAAAGAACTCAAGGTAGTCAACCAACGTTTGGGAAAAGCTGTATTTTCAAGTTTATTGTATTTGATATCCCATGTATAGCATTGTGAGAAACAAGAATCTTACCTAGATTTCAAAAGTGAGGACCTGGCAGCTTTGACATAGTAAAAGCAGTATTTTGACATTCATTGTAAGTGAAAACAAGTGCATAGCTGCCAATGTAATGAGTATAATGCTTTCTTTTGAAAACTGAAGAAACCTGTGTTTTTGCATAGTATTAGGTAAAAGCAGTGTTTCTACATTGATAATGAGTTAAAACAAGTGTGTATCAGCCAAATATTCAAATATGTTACTTAACATTCAAAGTTGAATTAACTGCTGAATTCACTGCTTGTTATGGTAAACCAGTTTTTTGAAGATGATTTTAAGTGAAAACACAGACATAGCAGCACATAAATGACAAATCTTATTTAGTTTCTTAAAGTAAAGAAACCACTGCATTGTCTTAGCCTTAGGTAAAATGTTTTGTTTTGACAAGTGAGTGAAAGCAAGAGTATAACAGACAAACAAATAAGAAACTTACTTACCTTTTAAACTTGAAGAAACTACTGCATTCACAGAGGGTTAAGTGAAAGCTGTGTTTGAAGTTGTTTGTAAATGAATACACATGCAAATCTGGCCATGAAACAAGTTTCTTTTCTGGTTTTCTGAGGTAAAAACTCAACACATTAAGCTAACGTTAGAGAAAAGCAGAGTTTTCAATTGATGGTAATTGAAAACATATGTATATCATTGTAAGAAACAAAAATCTTCCTTAGATTTCCAAAGTGAGGAACCAGCAGCTTTGGCTTAGTAAAAGCAGTGTTTTCTCAAACATTGTAAGTGAAAACAAGTTCATAGCTTCCAATGTAATGAGCCTATTGCTTAGTTTTGAAAACTTAATCAACCTGTGTTTTGGCATAGTTACAGGTAAAAGCAGTCTTTCTACATTGATAATGATTGAAAGCAAGCACAAAGCACCCAAACAAAGAAGTATCTTTCTTAACTTTGATAGTTGAATTAACTGATGCATTCACACCCGGTTACAGGAAAACAGTGATTTGATGATCAATTTAAGTGAAAACACAGGCAGACACAATTAAAAGACAAATAGTATTTAGTTTGGTAAAGTGAAGAATCCACTGCATTGGCTTAGCCCTAGGTAAAAGCTGTGTGTTGACATGTGTGTGAAGCAAGGTCATAGTAGCCAACAAACAAGAATCTTACTTACCATTCAAACTTGAAATAAGTAGTGCATTCAAAGAGAGATAAGTGAAACCAGTGTCTTGATGTTGCTTGTAAAAGAATACACATGCAAGTCAGGCAATGAAACAAGATTTTTTTTTTGTTTTCTAAAGCAAAGAACTCAATGCATTCAGTCAATATTAGGGAAAAGCAGTGTTTTCAAGTTTATTGTAATTGTAAACACATGTATAGCATTGTAAGAAACAAGAATCTTACATAGATTTCCAGAGTGAGGAACCGGCAACTTTGGTACAGTAAAAGGAGTGTTTTGATATTCATTGTAAGTGAAAAGAAGTGCATAGCTGCCAATGTAATGAGTATATTGCTAGGTAGGAAAACTGAAGAAACCAGTGTTTTGGCATAGTATTAAGTAAAAGCGGTGTTTCTACATTGATAATGAGTGAAAGCATGCGCCTAGCAGCCAAACAAACAAGAATCTTACTTAACTTTCAAAGTTGAATTAATTACTGTATTAAGAGCCTGTTACAGGAAACCCGTGTTTTGAAGATGAATTTAAGTGAAAACACAGGCATGGCACAATTAAAAGGCAAATCTTATTTAGTTTTGTAAAGTGAGGAAACCACTGCATTGGCTTAGGCTTAGGTAAAAGCTGTGTATTGACATTAGTTTGAAGCAAGGGCATAGCAGCCAAACAAAGAAGAATCTTACTTACCTTTCAAACTTGAAGTAACTACTGCATTCACAGTGAGATATGTGAAACCAGTGTCTTGAAGTTGTTTGTAAATGAATACACAATCAAATCAGCCAATGATACAACTTCCTTTTCTTATTTTCTCAAGCAAAGAACTCAATGCATTCAGCCAACATTAGGGAAAAGCACTGTTTTCAAGTTCATTGTAATTGAAACATATATAACAGCACTGTAAGAAACAAGAATCTTACTTAGATTTTCAAAGTGAGGAACCGACAACTTTGGCATAGTAAAAGGAGTGTTTTGACGTTCATTGTAAATAAAAAAAGTGCATAGCTGCCAAGGTAAGGAGTATTTTGCTTAGATTTGAAAACTGAGGAAACCAGTGCTTTGGCCTAGTATTAGGTAAAATCAGTGTTTCTACCTCGATAAAGAGAGAAAGCAAGTGCATAGCTGACAAACAAACAAGTGTCTTACTTAACTTTATAATTTGAAATAACTGCTGCATTAACAGCCTGTTATGGGAAATACATGCTTTGAAAATGAATTTAAGTGAAAACACAGGCATAGCAGCAAATACAAGACAACCCTTATTTAGACTGTAAAGTGAAGTCACCACTGCATTGGCTTAGCCTTAGGTAAAAACTGTGTGTTGACATGTGAGAGAAAGCAAGGGCAAAGCCTCCAAACAAACAAGAATCTTACTTAACATTCAAACTTGAAGTAACGACTGAATTCACAGAAGTTAGGTAGAAACCAGTGTCTTGAAGTTGTTTGTAATTGAATACACATGCAAATCAGCCAATGTAACCAGTTACTCTATTGGTTTTCTAAAGCAAAGTACTCAGTGCATTCAGCCAAGTTTAGGGAAAAGCAGTGTTTTCAAATAGATTGTAATTGAAAACACATGTATAGCATAGAAAGAAACAAGAACCTTACTTGAATTTAAATTAGGAACGGGCAGCTTTGGCATAGTAAAAGCTGTGTTTTTCCAAGGATTGTAAGTGAAAACAAGGGCATAGCTTCCAATGTAATGAGTTATTTGTTTAATTTTTAAAACTGAAGAAAACAGTGTTTTGGCATAGTATAAGGTTAAAGCAGTGTTTTTACATTGATAATGAGTGAAAGCAAGTGCAAAGCAGCCAAACAATCAAGTATCTTACTTAACTTTCAAAGTTGAATTAACTGCTGCATTCAGTGCCTGTTAGGGGAAACCAATGTTTTGAAGATGAATTTAAGTTAAAACACAGGCAAAGCAGGAAATAAAAGACAAATCTTCTTTAGTTTTTTAAAGTGAAGAAACCACTGAATTGGCTTAGACTAAGGCAAAAGCTGTGTGTTGATATGTGTGTGAAAGCAATGGCATTTAGTGAAACAAGAATCTTACTTACCATTCAAACTTGAAGTAACTACTTCATTCACAGAGAGATAGCTGAAACGAGTGTCTTGAAGTTGTTTGTAGTTGTATACACATGCAAATCAGGTAATGAAACAAGTATTTTTTTTGTTTTCTAAAGTAAAGAACTCAATGAATTCAGTCAAGGTTAGGGAAAAGCAGTGTTTTCAGGTTGATTGTAATTGAAAACACATGTATTGCATTGTAAGAAACAATAATCTTACTTTGATATCAAAAGTGAGGAACCGGCAGCTATAACATAGTAAAAGCAGTGTTTTGATATTCATTGTAAGTGAAAACAAGTGCATAACTGCCAATGTAATGAGCATATTTCTTCATTTTGAAAACTGAAGAAACCAGTGTTTTTGCATAGTGTTAAGTTAAAGCATTCTTTCTACAATGATAATGAGTGAAAGGAAACGCATAGCAGCCAAACAATAAAGTATCTTACTTAATTTTCGATGTTGAATTATCTGCTGTATTCATTGCCTGTTAGGTGAAACCAGTATTTTGAAGATGAATTTAAGTGAAAATATAGGCATAGCCTCTAATAAAAGACAAATCTTCTTTAGTTTTGTAAAGTGATGTAATCACTGCATTGGCTTAGCATTAGAGAAAAGCTGTGTGTTGACATGTGAGTGAAAGAAAGGGCATAGAAGCCAAACAAAGAAGAAACTTACTTACCTTTCAAACTTGAAGTAACTACTGCATTCACAGAAAATTAGGCAAAACCAGTGTCCTGTAGTTGATTGTAAATGAATACACATGCAAATGAGCTAATGAAACAAGTTACTTTTTTATTTTCTAATGCAAATAACTCAATGCATTCAGCCAATATTAGGGAAAAGCCATGTTTTCAAGTTGCTTGTAATTGAAATCTCATGTATAGCATTGTAAGAAACAAGAATCTTACTTAGATTTCCAAAGTGGGGAAACGGCAGATTTGGCATAATAAAAGCAGTGTTTTGATATTCGTTGTAAGTGAAAACAAGTGCATAGCTGCCAATGCAATGAGTATATGGCTTAGATTTGAAAACTGAAGAAACCAGTTATTTGACATAGTATTAGGTAAAAGCAGTGCTTTTATATTGATAATAAATGAAAGCACTCCCCTAGCAGCCAAAAAACAAGCATCTTCCTTAACTTTCAAAGTTGAGTTAACTGCTGCATTCACTGCCTGTTATGGGAATCCAGTATTTTGAAGATGAATTTAAATGAAAACTCAGGCATAGCAGAAAATAAAAGACAAATATTTTGTACTATTGAAAAGTAAAGAAATAAATGCATTGGCTTAGCATTAGGTAAAATTCGTGTGTTGACATGTGAGTAAAAGCAAGTGTATAGAAGCCAAATAACCAAGAACCTTACTTACCTTTCAAACTTGATGTAACTACTGCATTCACAGAGAGTTAGGTGAAACCAGTGCCTTGCAATTGATTTTAAGTGAATACACATGCAAATCAGCCAAAGAGACAACCTTCTTTTGGTTTTCTAAAGCAAAGAACTCCCTGCATTCAACCAGGGTTCACGAAAAGCTGTGTTTTCCAGTTGATTGTAATTGAAAACACATGCTTAGCGGTGTAAGAGACAAGAATCTTACTTAGGTTTCAAAAGTGAAGAACCGGCAGATTTGGCAAAGTAAAAACTGTGGTTGGGTGTTTGTTGTAAGTGATACCAAGTGAATAGCTGCCAAAGTAATGAGTATATTGCTTTGTTTTGAAAACTGAAGAAACCAGTGTTTTGGCATAGCACTACGTAAAAGCAGTGTTTTAACCTTGATAATGACTGATAAAAATCACACCACACCCCAAAAAGTAAATATCTTTCTTAACTTTCAAAGTTGAATTAACTGCTGCATTCACAGCCTCTTAGGTGAAACCAGTATTTTGAACATGAATTTAAATGAAAACAGAGGTATAGCATCAAATAAAACACAAATCTTATTAAGTTTTGTAAAGTGAAGAAACCCCTGCCTTGGCTTAGTCTTAAGTAAAAGCTGTGTGTTGATATGTGTTTGAAAGCAAGGGCATAGAGGCCAAACAAACAAGAATCTTACATAACTTTCAAACTTGAGCTAACTACTGCACTCACAAAGAGGTGAAACCAGTGCCTTGAAGTTGATTGTAAATGAATACACATGCATATCAGTCAATGAAACAAGTTTCATTTTGGTTTTCTGAATCAAAGAACATACTGCATTCAACTATCATTCAGGAAAAGCAGTGTTTTCAAGTTGATTTGAATTGAAAACACATGTGTAGCATTCTAAGAAACAAGAATCTTAATTAGATTTCCAAAGTGGGTAACCGGCAGCTTTGGCATAGTAAAAGCAGTGTTTTGAAATTCATTGTAAGTGAAATCAAGTGCATAGCTGCCAATGTAATGAGTATATTGCTATGTTTTGAAAACTGAAGAAACCAGCGTTTTGTTATAGCATTAGGTAAATGAATTGGTTGTACGTTGATAATGAATGAAAGCAAGTGCATAGCAGCAAAACAAACAAGTATCTTACTTTACTTTCAAAGATGAATTAACTGCTGCTTTCACAGCCTGCTATGGGAAACCAATGTTTTGAAGATGAATTTAAATGAAAACAGAGCATAGCATCTAAAAAAAGAAAAATCTTATTTAGAATTGTAAAGTTAAGAAACCAATGCATTAGCTTAGCAATAGGTAAAATCCGTTTGTTGATATGTGTGTGAAATAAAGTACATAGCAGCCAAACAAACATGAATCTTACCTTTCACACTTGAAGAACTAATGCATTCACAGAGTGTTAGGTGAAACTAGTGCATTGCAATTGATTTTAAGTGAATGCACATGCAAATCAGCCAAAGAGACAAATTTCTTTTCAGTTTTCTGAAGAAAAGAACTCCCTGCATTCAACCAGGGTTCATGAAAAACAGTTTTCAAGTTGATTGTAATTGAAAACATATGCTTAGCAGTGTAAGAAACAAGAATCTTACTTAGGGTTCAAAAGTGTGGAACCGGCAGCTTTGGCAAAGTAAAAGCAGTAGTTGGGCGTTAGTTGTAAGTGATAAAAAGTGAATAGCTGCCAATATAATGAGTGTATTGCTTTGTTTTGAAAACTGAAGAAAGCAGTATTTTGGCATGGCATTAGGTAAAAGCAGTGTTTTAACATTGATAATGAGTGATAATAAGTGCACCACACCCAAAAAAATAAATATTTTTCTTAACTATCAAATTCCAATTAACTGCTGCATTCACAACCTGTTAGGTGAAACCAGTGTTTTGAAAATGAATTTAAATAAAAACACAGGTATAGCATCAAATAAACCACAAATCTTATTTAGTTTTGTAAAGTGAAGAAACCACTGCATGGACTTAACCTTACTTAAAAGTGGTGTGTTGACATGTGAATGAATGGAAGGGCATAGTGCCAAATAAACAAGAATTTTACTTACCTTTCAAAGTTGAATTAACTGCTGCATTCACAGCCTGTTACGGGAAACTAGTGATTTGAAGAAGAATTTAAATGAAAACAAAGGCATAGCAGCAAATAAAAGACAAATCTTATTTAGGATTGTAAAGGGAAGAGATCAAAGCATTGGCTTAGTATTATGTAAAATCCGTGTGTTGACACGTGGGTGAAAGCAAGGGCATAGCATCCAAACAAACAAGAATCATTCTTACCTTTCAAACTTGAATTAACTACTGTATTCACAGAGAGTTATGTGAAACCAGTGTTTTGAAGTTGATTGTAAATAAATACACATACCAATCAGCCAATGATATAAGTTTCTTTTTTAGTTTTCTAAATCAAAGAGCTCAATGCATTCAGCCAAAATTAAGGGAAAAGCAGTGTTTTCAATTTGATTGTAATTGAAAACACATGTATAGCATTGTAAGAAACAAGAATCTTACTTAGATTTCTAACGTGGGTAACCAGCATCTTTGGCATAGTAAAAGCGGTGTTTAACATTAATTGGAAGTGAAAACAAGTGCATAGCTCGCAAAGTAATGAGTATATTACTTAGTTTTGAAACCTGAGGGAACCAGTGTTTTGGCATAGTATCAGGTAAAAGCAGGGTTTTTACATTGATAATGAGTGAAAGCAACCGCATAGCAGCCAAACAAACAAGTATCTTTCTTAACTTTCAAAGTTGAAGTAACTGAATTCACTACATTCACAGCCTGTTAGGTGAAACCAGTGTTGTACACATGAATTTAAATGAAAACACAGGCATAGTATCAAATAAATCACAAATCTTATTTAGTTTATTAAACTGAAGAAACCACTGCATTGGCTTATCCTTAGGTAAAAGCTGTGTGTTGGCATGTGAGTGAAAGTAAGGGCAAAGCCACCAAACAAACAAGAAAATTACTTACCTTTCAAACTTGTAATAAATACTGCATTCACAGAGAGTTAGGTGAAACCAGTCTCTTGAAGTTGAATGCAAATGAATACCCAAACAAATCAGCCAATGAAACAACTTTCCTTTTTGGTTTTCTGAAGCAAAGAACTCAGTGGATTCAAATAGCCTTCAACATAAGAAGTGTTTTCAGGTTGATTGTAAATGAAAACACATGCTTAGCACTGTAAGAAACAAGAATCTTACTTAAATTTCTAATTGAAGTACTGGCAGCTTTCTCAGAGTAAAAGCAGTCATTTGTCATTTGTTGTAAGGGATAACAACTGAATAGCTGCCAATGTAAGGAGTATTTTGCTTAGTTTTGAAAATTTAAGAAACCAGTGTTTTCGCATAGCATTAGGTAAAAGTTGGGTTTTTGCATTGATAATGAGTGAAAGCATGCACACAGCAGCCACATAATTAAGAATCTTACTTAACATTCAAAGTTGAATGAACTGCTGCATTCAAAACCTGTTAGGTTAAACCAGTGTTTTGAAAATGAATTTAAATGAAAACACAGGCATAGCATCAAATAAAACACAAATCTTATTTAGTTTTTTAAAGTAAAGAAACCACTGCATAGGCTTAGCCTTAGATATAAGCTCTGTGATGGCATGTGAGGGAAAGCAAGTGCAGAGCAGCCAAACAAATAAGCATCTTATTTAACTTTCAAAATTTAATTACACCTGCATTCACAGCCTGTTAGGTGAAACCAGTGTTATGAACATGAATTAAAATGAAAACACAGGCATAGCATCAAATAAAACACAAATCTTATTTAGTTTTGTAAAGTGATGAAACCACTGACTTGTCTTGTCATTAGCTAAAGCCGTGTGTTGACATGTGAGTGAAAGCAAGGGCATAGATCCAAAATAAAACAGGAATCTTATTTACCTTTCAAACTTGAAGCAACTACTGCATTCACAGAGTGTTAGATGATACCAGGGCCTTGAAATAGCTTTTAAGTGTATACACATGGAAATCAGCAAATGAAACTAGTTGCCTTTTTGGTTTTCTGAAGCAAAGAACTCACTGCATTCAATAAGCAATCAGAAAAGCTTTGTTTTCAAGTTGATTGTAATTGAAAACACATGCTTATCAGTGTGAGAATCTAGAAACTTTCTTAGATTTCAAAGTGAGGAACCAGCAGCTTTGGCAAATAAAAGCAGTGGTTGGGCATTCGTTGTAAGTGATAACAAATGAATAGTTGCCAATGTAAGGAGTATACTGCTTAGTTTTGAAAACTGAAGATACCAGTGTTTCGGCATAACATTAGGTAAAAGCAGTGTTTTTACATTGACAATGAGTGAAAGCAAGTGAACAGCAACCAAAAAATCAGTATCTTACTTCAATTTGAAAGCTGAATTAACTGCTGCATTCACAGCCTGTTAGGTGAAACCAGTGTTTTGAACATGAACTTAAATGAAAACACAGGCATAGCATCAAATAAAACACAATCTTATTTAGTTTTGTAATGTGAAGAAACCATTGCATTGGTTTAGGCTTAGGTAAAAGCTTTGTGATGACATGTGAGTGAAAGCAAGGGCATAACAGCCAAAGAAACAAGAATCTTACATTCTTTTCAAACTTGAAATAAATACTGCATTCACAGTGAGGTAAGTGAAACCTGTGCCTTGAAATTGATTTTATGGTAATTCACATGCAAAACAGCCAATGAAACAAGTTTCCTTTTTGGTTTTCTGAAGCAAAGAACTCACTGCATTCAACCAGCGACCAGGAAAAGCACTGTTTTCAAGTTGATTGTAAATGAAAACACATGCTTAGCAGTGTAAGAAACAAGATTCTTTCTTGGGTTTCAAAAATTAGGAAACGGCAGTGATGGCAGAATAAAAGCAGTGGTTGGTCATTCGTTTTAAGTGATAACAATTGAATAGCTGTCAATGTAAGGAGTATATTGCTTAGTTTTGAAAACTGAAGAAACCAGAGTTTTGGCAAAGCATTAGGAAAAGCATTGTTTTTACATTGATAATGAGTGAAAGCAAATGCACAGCAGCCAAAGAAATTAATATCTTACTTCGTTTTCAAATTTGAATTAACTGCTACATTCACATACTGTTTGGTGAAACCAGGGTTTGAACATGAATTTAATTGAAAACATAGGGATAGTTTCAAATAAAACACAAAACTTATTTAGTTTTGTAAAGTGAAGAAACCACTGCATTGGCTTAGCCTTAGGTAAAATCTGTATGATGACTTGTGAGTGAAAGAAAGGTCATAGCAGCCAAACAAGAATCTTTCTTGACTTTCAAGCTTGAAGTAACTACTGCATACACAGAGAGGTGAAACCAGTGTCTTGAAGTTGATTGTAAATGAACACACATGCAAATCATCCAATGAAATTATTTTGTTTTTTGGTTTTCCAAAACAAAGAACTCAATGCATTCAGCCAACTTTAGGGAAAAGCAGTGATTTCAAGTTGACTGTAATTGAAAACACATGCATATCATTGTAATAAACAAGAGTCTTACCTAGATTACCAAAGTGAGGAATCCGCATCTTTGGCATAGTAAAAACAGTATTTTGACATTCATTGTAAGTGAAAACAAGTGAATAGCTGCCAATGTAATTAATATAATGCATAGTTTTGAAAACTGAAGAAACGAATGTTTGAAGTAGTACTAAGTAAAAGCAGTGTTTTTACATTAATAATGAATGAAAGCATTCACATACCTGCCAAGCAAACAAGTATCTTACTTAACTTTCAAAGTTGAATTAACTGCTGCATTCACAGCCTGTTATGGGAAACTAGTGTTTTGAAGATGAATTTAAGTGAAAACACAGCCATAGGAGCAAATAATATACAAATCTTACTTAGCATTGTAAAGTAAAGAAATTACTGCCTTGGCTGAGCATTAGGTAAAATCAGTGTGTTGACATGAGTGTGAAAGCAAGGAGGTAGCATTCAAACAAACAAGAATCTTATTTACCTTTCAAAGTTGAAGAAACTACTGAATTCACAGAGAGGTAAAACCAGTGTCATGAAGTTGATTGTAAATGAATATACATGCAAATAAGACAATGAAACATGTTCCTTTTTTGGTGTTCTATAGCAAAGAACTCAATGCATTCAACCAGTGCTCAGGAAAAGCAGTGTTTTCAAGTTGATTTTATTTGAAAATGTGAGGAAATGGCTGCTTTGGCAGTGTAAAAGTAGTGGTTGGTCATTCGTTGTAAGTGATAACAAGTGAATAGCTGCCAATGCAAGGATTATATTGCTTAGTTTTGAAAACTGAAGAAACCAGTGTTTTTACACAGCAATAGGAAAAGCATTGTTTTTACTTTGATAATGAGTGAAAGTAAGCGCACAGCACCCAAACATCTAAGTATCGTACTTAACTATCAAAGTTGAATTAACTGCTGCATTCACAGCCTGTTATGGGGAAACCAGTGTTTTGAAGATGAATTTAAGTGAAATCACAAGCTTAGCAGCAAAAAAAGACAAATCTTATTTAGGATTTTAAAGTGAAGAACCCACTGCATTGGAGTAGCATTAGGTAAAATCCGTGTGTTGCCATGTGAGTGAAAGAAAGGACATAGCATCCAAACAAAAATGAATCTTACTTAACTTTCAATCTTGAAGTAACTATTGCATTTATAGAGAGTAAGGTGTAAGCAGGGTCTTCAAGTTGATTGTAAATGACAATACCTGCAAATCAGCCAATGAAAAAAGATTCCTTTTTCGTTTTCTGAAGCAAAGAACTCACTGCATTCAACCAGCGTTCAGGAAAAGCAGTGTTTTCAAGTTGAGTGTAATTGAAAACACATGTATAACATTGTAAGAAACAAGAATCTTAATTAGATTTCCAAAGTGAGGGACCGGCATCTTTGACATAGTAAAAGCAGTGTTTCCACATTCATTGTAAGTGAAAACAAGTGCATAGCTGCCAATGTAATGAGTATAGTGCTTAGATTTGAAAACTGATGAAACCAGTGTTTTGACATAGTATTAGGTAAAAGCAGGGTTTTTACATTCATAATGATTGAAATCAAATGCCTAGCAGCCAAATAAACACATATTTTACTTAACTTTCAAAATTGAATGACCTGCTTCATTCACAGCCTGACATAGGAAACCAGTGTTTTGAAGATGAATTTAAGTGAAAACACAGGCATAGCAGCCAATAAAAGGCAAAACTTATTTAGGTTTGAAAACTAAATTAACGACTTTCTTGGCTGAGCATTAGGTAAAATCCGTGTGTTGACATGTGTGGGAAAGCAAGGGCATAGCAGCCAAACAAACAAGAATCTTACCTTCCAAAGTTGAAGGAACTACTGCATTCACAGAAAGTTACATAAAACCAGTGCTTTGAAATTGATTTTAAGTGAATACACATGCAAATCAGCCATAGAAACAAGTTTCCTTTCTGGTTATCTGAAGCAAAGAACTCACTGCATTCAACCAGCGTTCAGGAAAATCTGTGTTTTCAAGTCTACTGCAATTGAAAACACAGGATCAGCAGTGTAAAAAACAAGAATCTTACTTAGGTTTCAGATTGAGGAACAGGAAGTTTTGGCAGAGCAAATGCTGTGGTTACTCATTCATTGCAAGTGATAACAAGTGAATACCTGCCAATGTAAGGAATACATTGGTTAGGTTTGAAAACTGAAGAAACCAGAATTTTGGCATAGCATTAGGTAAAATTAGTGTTTTTACATTGATAATGAGTGAAAACAAGGGCACAGCAGCCAAACAAATAAGTATTGTACTTAACTTTACAAATTGAATTAACTGCTGCATTCACAGCCTGTTCGGTGAAATCAGTGTTTGAACATGAATTTAAATGAAAGCACAGGCATAGCATTAAATAAAACACAAATCTTATCTAGTTTTCTAAAGTGAAGAAACCACTGCATAGGCTTATCCTTAGGTAAAACTGGGTGTGACGTGTGAGTGAAAACAAGGGCATAGTAGTCAAACAAACAAGAATTTTAATTACCTTTCAAGCTTGAAGTAACTATTGCATTCACAGAAAGTTAGGCGAAACCTGTGTCTTGAAGTTGATTGTAAATGAATACACATGCAAATTTGCCAATAAAACAAGTTTCTTCTTTGGTTTTAAAGCAAAGAACTCAGTGCATTCAGCCAATGTTAGGGAAAAGCAGTGTTTTTAAGGTGATTGTAATTGAAATCACATGTATAGCATTGTAAGAAACAGGACTTTAAATTAAATTTCCAAAGTGAGGAACCAGCAGCTTTGGCATAGTAAAGGCAGTGTTTTGACATTCATTGTAAGTGAAAATAAGTGCATAGCTGCCAATGTAATGAGTATATTGCTTAGATTTAAAAACTGAAGAAACCAGTGTTTTGGCATAGTATTAGGTAAAAGCAGTGTTTTTACAATGAAAATAAGCAAAAGCAAATGCATAGCAGCCAAACAAACAAGTATCTTATTTAACATTCATAGTTGAATTAACTGCTGCATTCACAGCCTGTTACAGAAATCAGTGTTTTGAAGGTGAACTTAAGTGAAAACACAGTCAAAGCAGCAAATAATGGCAAATCTTATTTAAGATTGCAAAGTGAAGAAAACCCTGCCTTGGCTTAAAATTAGGTAAAAACCGTGTGTTGACATGGGATTGAAAGCAAGGACATAGAAGCCAAACAAACAAGAATCTTACTTACCTTTCAGACTTGAAGTAACACTGCATTCACAGAGAGTTAGGTGAATCCAGTGCCTTGAAATTGATTTCAAGGGAATAAACATGCAAATCAGCCAATGAAATAAGTTTCCTTTTTGGTTTTCTGAAGCAAAGAACTCACTGAATTCAAGCAGCGTTCAGGAAAAGGAGTGTTTTCAAGTTAATTGCAATTGGAAGCACATGCTTAGCAGTGTAAGAAACTTAATCTTCCTTAAGTTTCAAAAGTAAGGAACCTGCAGCTTTTGCATAGTAAAAGAAGTGATTGGTCATTCATTGTAAGTGATAGCCAGTGAATAGCTCCCAATGCAAGGAGAATATTACTTAGTTTGAAAACTGAAGAAATCAATATTTTGGCATAGCATTAGCTAAAAGCAGTGTTTTAACATTGGTAATGAGTGAAAGAAAGTGCACAACAGCCAAACAAATAAGTATCTTACTTAAGTATGAAAGTTGAATTAACTGCTGCTTTCACAGCCTGTTGGTTGAAACCAGTGTTTTGAACATGAATTTAAATGAAAACACAGGCATAGCATCAAATAAAACAGAAATCTTAATTAATTTTTTAAAGTGAAGAAACCACTGCATTGGCTTTACCTTAGGTATAAGCGGTGAGCTGACATGTAAGTGAAAGTAATGGCATAGCAGCCAAACAAACAAGAATCTTACTTAACTTTCAAACTTGAAAGAGCTACTGCATTCACAGAGAGGTATGTGAAAGCAGTGTCTTGAAGTTGATTGTAAATGAATACACATGCAAACCAGCCAATGAAAGAAGTTTCTTTTTTGGTTTTCTAAAGCAAACAACTCAATTCATTCACCTAACATTAGGGAATAGCAGTGTTTTCAAGTTGATTGTAATTAAAAACACATGTGTATATAGCATTGTGAGAAACAAATATCTTACTGAGATTACCAAAGTAAGGAGCGAGCAGCTTTGGGAGAGTCAAAGCCGTGTTTTGATATTCATTGTAAGTGAAAACAAATGCATAGCTGCCAATATAATGAGTATTTTGCTTAGATTTGAAAACTGAAGCAACCAGTGTTTTGTCATAGTATTAGGTAAAAGCAGTGTTTTTACATTGATAATGAGTGAAAGGAAGCACATAGCAGCCAAACAAACAAGTACATTACGTAACTTTCAAAGTTGAATTAACTGCTATGTTCACAGACTGTAATGGGAAACCAGTGTTTTGAAGATTAATTTAAGTGAAAACGGAAGCAGAACAGCAAAGAAAAGACAAACCTTATTTAGGACTGCAATGTGAAGTAACCACTACATTGGCTTAGAATTAGGTAAAACCCGTTTGTTGACATGGGAGTGAAAGCAAGGGCATTGTAGCCAAACAAACAAGAATCTTACTTACTTTTCAAACTTTAAGTAACTACTACGTTCACTGAGAGGTAGGTGAAACTGTTGCATGGAAATTGATTTTAAGTGAATACACATACGAATCAGCAAATGAAACAAGTTAATATTTTGGTATTCTGAAGCAGAGAACTCCATGCCTTCAACTACCGTTGAGGAAAGCAGTGTTTTCAAGTTGCTTGTAATTGAAAGCACAAGCTTAGCAGTGTAAGAAACAAAAATCTTACTTAGTTTTCAAAAGTGAGGAAACACCAGCATTTGCAGAGTAAAAGCGGTGGTTGGTCATTCGTGTAAGTGATAACAAGTGAATAGGTGCCAATGTAAGGAGTATATTGTTTAGTTTTGAAAACGGAAGAAACCAGTGTTTTGGCATAGCATTAGGTAAAAGCACTGTTTTTACATTGATAACAAATGAATGCAACCACACCGCAGGCAAACAAATAAGTATTTTACTTAAGTTTCAAAGTAGAATTAACTGCTGCATTCACAGACTGTTAGATGAAACCAGTGTTTTGAACATGAATTTAAGTGAAAACACAGGCAAAGCATCAAATAAAACACAAAACTTATTTAGTTTTGTAAAGTGAAGAAACCACTGCATTGGCTTAGACTTAGGTAACAGCTGCGTGTTGACCTGTGAGTTAATGCACGGGAATAGCAGCCAAACAAAAAAAATTCTTACTTACATTTCAATCTTGAAGTAACTACTGCATTCACAGAGAGTTAGGTGAAACCAGTGTCTTGAAGTTGATTGTAAATTAATACACATGAAAATGACCTAATAAAACAAGTTTCTTTTTTGGTTTTCTAAAGCAAAGAACTCAATGCATTCAGGCAAAGTAAGGGAATAGCAGTGTTTTCAAGTTGATTGTATATGAAAACACATGAATTGCATTGTAAGAAACAAGAATCTTAGATTTCCAAAGTGAGGAACCAGAAGTTTTAGCAGAGAAAAAGCAGTGGTTGGTCATTCGGTGTGAGTGATATAAAGTGAATAGCTACCAATGTAAGGAGTATATTGCTTAGCTTTGGAAACTGAAGAAACCACAGGGTTTTGGCATAGTATTAGGTAAAAGCATTGTTTTTACATTTATAATGAGTGAATGCAAGCACATAGCAGCTAAACAAAGAAGTATCTTACTTAACTTTCAATTTGAATTAACTGATGCATTCAGAGACTGTTACGGGAAACCAGTGTTTTGAAGATGGATTTAAGTAAAAAAACACAGGCATAGCTGCAAATAAAAGACAAATCTTCTTTAGTTTTGTAAAGTGAAGAAACCACTGCATTGGCTTAGCCTTAGGCAAAATCTGTGTGTTGACATGTGAGTGAAAGCAAGGGCATAGCACCCAAACAAAAAAGAATGTTACTTACCTTTCAAACTTGAAGTATCTACTGCATTCACAGAGAGTTAGGTGAAACAGTGTCTTGAAGTTGTTTGTAAATGAATACACAGGCAATCAGCCAATGTAACAAGTTTTTTTTTTGGTTTTCTAAATCAAAGTAGTCAATGCATTCAGTCAACCTTAGGGAAAAGCAGTATTTTCAAGTTGATTATAATTGAAAACACATGTAGAGCATTGTAAGAAAGAACAATTACACTTAGATTTCCCCAGGGAGGCCCCAGCAGCTTTGGCATAGTAAAAGCAATGTTTTGACATTCATTGTAAGTAAAAACAAGTGCATAGCAGCCAATGTAATGAGTATAATGCTTAATTTTGAAACTGAAGAGACCAGCGTTTTACCATAGTATTAGGTAAAAGCACTGTTTTTACATTGATAAAGAGTTCTAGCAAGCGTATAGCAGCCAAAAAAACAACAACAAGTATCTTACTTACCTTTCAAAGCTGAATTAACTGCTGCATTCAGAGACGGTTATGGGAAAACAGTGTTTTGAAAATGAAATTAAGTGAAAACACAGGCATAGCAGGAAATAAAAGATAAATCTTATTTAGGTTTGTAAAGTGTAGAAATCACTCCATTGGCATAGCCCTATGCAAAAGCTGTGTGTTGACATGTGAATGAAAGCAATGGCATAGCAGCCAACAAACAAAAATCTTACTTACCTTTCAAACTCGAAATAACTACTGCATTCACAGATTGTTTGGTGAAACCAGTGTCTTAAAGTTGATTGTAAATGAATACTCATGCAAATCAGCCAAAGAAACAAGTGTATATTTAGTTTTCTAAAACAAAAAACTCAATGCATTTAGCCATAGTTAGGCAAAAGCCGTGTTTTCAAGTTGATTTTAATTGAAAACACATGTTTAAGACTGTAAGAAAAAGG
Source organism: Cabassous unicinctus (assembly GCA_029593785.1). NCBI lineage: Eukaryota > Metazoa > Chordata > Mammalia > Cingulata > Chlamyphoridae > Cabassous > Cabassous unicinctus. The sequence continues at coordinate 4,837 of JAQZBX010000998.1, read as the reverse complement.
AATCTTACTTAGATTTTGAAAGTGAGTAACTGGCACATGTAGCATAGTGAAAGTGGGATTTTGACATTCATTGTAATTCCAAAAAGTGCATAACTGCCAATGGAATGAGTATATTGCTTTGTTTTGAAAAGTGTAGAAACACGTGTTTTGGCATAGTATTAAGTAAAAGCAGTGTTTTTACATTGATAATGAGTGATAGCAAGTGTATAGCAGGCAAACAAACAAGTATCTTACATACCTTTCAAATTTGAATTAACTGCTGCGTTCACAGCCTGTTAGGGGAAACCAGTGTTTTGAAGAGTAATTTAAGTGAAAACACAGGCATAGCAGCAAATAAAAGACAAATCTTATTTAGTTTTGTAAAGTGAAGAAACCACTGCTTGGGGTTAGCCTTAGGTAAAATCTGTCTGTTGACATGTGAGTGAAAGCAAGGGCATAGCATTCAAACAAACAAGAAATTTATCTACCCTTCAAACTTGAAGTAACCACTGCATTCACAGAGAGTTAGGTGAAACCATTGTCATGAAGTGGTTTGTAAATGAATACACATGCAAATAATCCAAAGTAACCAGTTACTTTTCTGGTTTTCTAAACAAAGAACTCAATGCATTCAGCCAAACTTAGGGAAAAGCAGTGTTTTCAAGGTGATTGTAATTGAAAACACATGTATAGCATTGTAAGAAACAAGTATCTTATTCAGATTTCGAACGTGAGGAACTGGCAGCTTTAGCATAGTAAAAGCAGTGCTTTGACATTCAGTGCAACTGAGAACTACTGCATAGCGGGCAATGTAATGAGTATATCGCTTAGTTTTGAAAACTGAAGAAAGAAGTGTTTTGACATGGTATTAGGTAAAACCAGTGTTTTTACATTGAAAATGCGTGAAAGTAAGTGCAGAGCAGCCAAAAAATCAAGTATCTTACTTAACATTCAAAGTAAAGTTAACTGCTGCATTCACAGCTTGTTAGCCGAAACGAGTGTTTTGAAGATGAATTTAAGTGAAAACACAGGTATAGCAGTAAATAAAAGACAAATATTATTTAGTTTTGTAAAATGAAGAAACCAATGCATTGGTTTAGCCTTAGGCAAAAGCTGTGTGTTGACATGTGAGTGAAAGCAAGGGCATAGAGGTCAAACAAACAAGAAACTTACCTACCTTTCAAACTTGAAGTAACAAATATATTCACAGAGAGTTGGGTGAATCTAGTGTCTTGAAGTTGTTTGTAAATGAATACACATGCAAATCAGCCAATGAATCAATTTCTTTTTTGTTTTCTAAAGCAGAGAACTCAATGCATTCAGCCAACGTTAGGGAAAAACAGTGTTTTCAATTTGATTGTAATTAAAAACATATGTATAGCATTGTAAGAAACAAGAATCTTACATAGATTGCCAAAGTGAGGAAACGGCAGCTTTGGCATTGTAAAAGCAGTGTTTTGACATTCATTGTAAGTGAAAACAAGGGCATAGATGTCAAAGTAATGAGCATATTGCTTAGTTTGAAAATTGAAGAAACCAATGTTTTGGCATAGTATTAAGTAAAAGCAGTGTTTTTACATTAGTTAGTGAAAGCAAGCTCATAGCAGGCAAATAAGTATCTTACTTACCTTTCAAAGTTGAATCAAGTGCTGCATATACAGCCTGTTACAGGAAACCAGTGTTTTGAGGATCAATTTAAGTGAAAACACAGGCATAGCAGCAAATAAAAGAAAAATCTTATTTAGATATGTAAAGTGAAGTAATCACTGCACTGGATTAGCATTAGGTAAAAGTTGTGTATTCACATGTGAGTGAAAGCAAGTGCAAAGCAGCCAAACAAAGAAGAATCTTAGTTATGTTTCAAACTTGAAGTAACTACTTCATTCACAGAGAGTTATGTGAAACCATTGTCATGAAGTGGTTTGTATATGAATAAACATGCAAATCAGCCAATGTAACAAGTTAATTTTTTTGGTTTTCAAAAGCAAAGAACTCAATGCATTCAGCCAACCTTAGAGAAAAGCAGTGTGTTCAAGGTGATTGTAATTGAAAACCCATGTATAGCATTGTAAGAAACAAGTTTCTTACTTAGATTTCTAAAGTGAGGAACTGGCAGCTTTGGCATAGTAAAAGCAGTACTTTGACATTCAGTGTAACTGAAAACTAGTGCATAGTGGCAAATGTAATGAGCATATTTCTTAGGCTTGAAAACTGAAGAAACCAGTGTTTTGGCATAACATTAGGTAAAAGCAGTATTTTTACATTGACAATGAGTGAAAGCAAGCACATAGCAGCCAAACAAACAAGTATCTTACTTAACTTTCAAACAACTACTGCATTCACAGCCTGTTTCAGGAAATGAGGGTTTTGAAGATGAATTTAATTGAAAACGCAGGCATGGCAGAAAACTAAAGACATTTCTTATTTAGATTTTTAAAGTGAAGAAATCACAGCATTGGCTTAGCCTTAGGCAAAAGATGAATTTTGACATGTGAGTGAAAGCAAGGGCATAGCATCCAAACAAACAAGAATCCTATTACCTTTTAAAGTTGAAGTAACTACTGTATTCACAGAGAGATAGGTGAAATCTGTGTCTTGAATTGTTTGTAAATGAATACAAATTCAAATTAGCCAATGAAACAAGTTTGTTTTCTGGTTTTCAAAAACAAAGGACTCAAAGAATTCAGCAAATGTTAGGGAAAAGCAGTGTTTTCAAGGTGATTGTAATAGAAAACATATGTATAGCATTGTAAGAAACAAGAATCTTACTTAGATTTTGAAAGTGAGGAATTGGCTGCTTTGGAGTAGTAAAACCAATGTTTTGCCATTCATTGTGAGTGAAACCAAGTGACTAGCTCCCAATGTAATGAGTTTATTGCTTAGATTTGAAAACTGAAGAAACTAATGTTTTGGCATAATATTAGGTAAAAGCAGTGTTTTCACATTGATAATGAGTGAAAGAAAGCACGTACCAGCCAAACAAACAAGTATCTTACTTAACTTTCAAATTTCAATTAACTGCAGCATTCAGAGCCTATTACGAGAAACCAGTGTTTTGAAGATGAATTTAGGTGAAAATGCAGGCATAGCAGCAAATAAAAGACAAATCTTCTTTAGTTTTGTAAAGTGAAGAAACCACTGCATTGGCTTAACCTTAGGCAAAAGCTGTGTATTGATGTGTGAGTGAAAGCAAATGCAAAGCATCCAAACAAACAAGAATCTTACTTACATTTCAAACTTGAAGTAACTACTGCATTCACAGAGAGATAGGTGAAACCAGTGTCTTGAAGTTGTTTGTAAATGTATACACATGCAAATCAGCCAATGAATCAAGTTTCTTTTTTTGGTTTCCTACAGCAAAGAACTCAATGACTTCAGCCAATGTTTGGGAAAAGCAGTGTTTTCAAGTTGATTGTAAATGAAAACACTTGTATAGCATTGTAAGAAACAAGAATTTTACTTAGATTTTCAAAGTGATTAACCGGCAGCTTTGGCACAGTAAAAGCAATGTTTTTTGACATTTATTGCAAGTGAAAACAAATGCATAGCTGCCAATGTATTCAGTACATTGCTTTGTTGTGAAAACTGAGGAATCCACTGTTTTGGCATAGCCATAGGTAAAAGCAGTGTTTTTATATTGATAATGAGTAAAAGCAAGCACATAGCAGGGAAACAAAAAAGTATCTTAGTTAACTTTCAAACTTGAAATAACTGCTGGATTCACAGCCTCTTACTGGAACCGAGGGTTTTGAAGATGAATTTAAGTGAAATCACAGGCATAGCAGCAAATAAAAGGCAAAATTTATTTAGATTTTTAAAGTGAAGAAAGCACTGCATTGGCTTAGCCTTAGGCAAAAGCTTTGTCTTGACATGTGAGTGAAAGCAAGGGCATAACAGCCAAACAAAGAAGAAACTTGCTTAACTTTGATACTTGAAGTAACTTCTTCATTCACAGAGAGATAGGTGAAACCAGTGTCTCATAATTGTTTGTAAATGAATACACATGCAAATCAGCCAATGAAACATGTTTCTTTTTTGGTTATCTCAAGCAAAGAACTCCATGCATTCAGGCAATGTAAGGGAAAAGCAGTTTTCCCAAGTTGATTGTAATAGAAAACACACGTATATCATTATAAAAAATAAGAATCTTAGATTTTGCAAGTGAAGAACCGGCAGCTTTAGAAGAGTAAGAGCAGTGTTTTCCCATTCATTGTAAGTGAAAACAAGTGCATAGCTCCAAATGTAATGTGTATATTGCTTAGATTTGAAAACTGAAGAAACAAAGGTATGGCATAATTTTAGTTAAAAGCGGTGATTTTACATTGATAATGAGTGAAAGCAAAACAGAGCAGCCAAACAAACAAGTATCTTACTTAACTATCAAAATTGTATTAACTGCTGCAATCACAGCCTGTTATGGAAAACTAGTGTTTTGAAGAAGAACTTAAGTGAAAACACAGGCATAGCAGCTAATAAAAGACAAATCTTCTTTAGTTTTGTAATGTGAAGAAGCCACTGCATTGGCTTAGCTTTAGGCAACAGCTGTGTGTTGACATATGAGTGAAAGCAAGGGCAAACCATCCAAACAAACAAGAATCTTACATACATTTCAAACTTGAAGTAACTATTGCATTCACAGAAAGATTGGTGAAACCAGTGAATTGAAGTTGTTTGTAAATGAATACATATTCAAATCAGTCAAAGAATCAAGGTTATTTTTTTGCTTTTCTACATAAAATTACTGAACGCATTTAGACAATGTTAGGGAAAAGCAGTGTTTTCAAGTTGATTGTAATTGAAAACACATGTATAGCATTGCAAGAAACAAGAATCTTCCTTAGATTTCCAAAGGGAGAAC